>ML861572.1:0-15800 GCA_009831015.1 Picea engelmannii | reverse complement strand
AAAACACAATTAATATTGCATCCAAAAATTATGAAATTGATGTTTCATTGTAAAATATATAATTAAAGTTAGGTTGAACATCATAATAACCATGCTCTTAAAGTTATGATGATAGTAAAAGTAAAAATCAAATGATAACATGTAATAAGCATGAGTCAAACATACCATTAGGTTAGCATGTGTTAGTTTGCATGTCACGTACAAGTCAAATATATAACAAGGTTAACATGTGTTAGTTTGCATGTCATATATAAGTCAAAAATATAACAGGGCAAGTATATGTTAATTTGCATGAGTCACATGTTAACATATTTATTTGAATGTGAATTAAACATATCATAAGGTTAACATGTGTTAGTTTGCATGTCATATAATAGGATAAGTATAATATGTTAATTTACATGAGTCACACATGTTTTAACATATATGAGTAAAGAGATATTTAAGAGGTAGATGTACTATTATTGAAAGTACATTTATAAGGATAACATTTGCATAAAGAAATTATGATTTTATAATCACAAAAGACTTAATTTGTAAGTTGGCATATGATGTGATATGAAATATATGTATATGTTTATATTTGTTTTAACAATTTTCATATTATTTTTTTTTCAATTTTTTAATTGTTTTTATTTTTTTTATTTTTTAACTTTTGTTCAAAATGAAATTATCAAGTCCTGGATGGGGTGACACGTAGCGATAGGGTGCCACGCGGGAGCTAGTCGGGACGCAGCATTAAAACATCAACCGGCCAGCTTCCCCTCACCATTTAACTCGCCATGAACCAATGCGACTGCATTTACACGACGAGGCTTCTCGCTCGCGGGAGACGTACCAGTCAGACTCACATCATTCAGCCAGCCATTAAGGCTATGGCGGTTCGGCTAGTGTTAATCCTCATTGCTCGGGTTGTTGATGTAGAGAACCAGCCGCTTTGGGCAGTCCTAGCTCCAATGGAACTGCAAACTAGTCGTCGTTCCTTTGCTAATTCGCAGGTGCAGGGACCGCATCTGGTGATTTTTCTTGCGCTTGGAAGCCGAGCGACCTCTCGGGGAAGCAATTGGGCATCCCACCAGACATCCACCATGCCGAGACTGCGAGGGAAACCACGAAGGGGAGCGGCATTGTACTCTGCGGAATCTAGGCGGCAGAGGAAAAAGAAGTTTGAAGCAGCTCTAGCCATGGCCACCCGACGGAGGAAAGAGAGGCCACGAACGCCACCCATGGCGTATGTGATTGAGGAGATTCCGGAAGGGGGCGTGGCAAGTGTACCAAAGCACCTGCTATTTACAGTGCCTGAGAATTGGAACCCGCCTTTGGACATTGGTCAAGGTAGACGGCCCTTGTCTGCTGGCAACACGGCAGCTCCTAAAGCCACTAGCACTGAAGAGCCCTACCCCACCTGCTACATAGAAGAGGAGTTACCCTCCGACTCGCTCAGGGAGGTGACGCGGGATAAACCACGGGTGCATGAACAGGATTCAAGCAAAAGCCACAGCCAGGAGCAGTTGTTCTCAACCAAATGGGAATGCCTCAGCCTCATCTTTGAGATAAGAAGCCTGCTGGATGACCAGATCTTCTGGCTGGCGAGGATCGATCAGCGACTGGATATGTTCTTCGCGGCCCACTCCAGGACACTGCCGAAGCAACAATGCCCAACTTGCGCGCGTGCATATGCATTCCCAGTAGGATGGAAGCTGACAGAGGACCAGCACAAGTGCGCAGACTAACAGGTCAATGGATGTTCAGAACTGGCTATTGTTTTGCTATCTTGATATCAATTAAGCTTTAGGCCATCTAGTTTATAGTTTTCTTAGCTTTAGCTTATGATACTCAGTTGCATTTCCAAGACTGTAAGTCCTGGTTTCCTTCGGGCAGGACGTTGCATGAAGAACTTAGTTATTTTTGTGACCAGGGTGACACATGGTAAGGGATGCCCAGCTGTCCCGGTTTCCTATCTAGGCGGGACAACTGGCATCCCAAACAGCGTTTGTATTTTGATTAAAATAATATAACAGGTCCCACCCCTTTTTATTTACAACCAAAAAAAAATGAAATTATCAAATTTTTTAACAAATTTTTAAATATGTAAATCAATTTTGTATAATCTCTATTATTTCAAAAATCAATTTTGTATAATCTCTATTATTTCAAAAATCAATTTTGTATAATCTTTATTATTTCAAAAAAAAAAAATCTTTAATAAAATATTTACAATTATTCTTTAGATACCCTTCTATATAACCTATATAAATAACAATCACATTTCTATATAAGTTATATAAAATTAATTTTGTATTTAAATTGAATTAAAATTTTATTAATAAATATTTAATATATAATTTATCTATATTCAAATTAAATTATAAATGTATGACAAAATTCACATCTCACTTTTTTTTAATCTCAATTTTGAAATTAAATAAAACAATTATATTAAAGTTTACACGATAGAAAGTAACATTTATTAACTTGATAGAAAGTAACGTCCAAATGGTAAAAAAATTATAAAAATAAATAAAAACTCCACTCAATCTTGTTACTCTTCTAGCGCTAATTTCAATTTCAAAACTGATGCAATCATTTAACTTTTTATTTATTCATTAAGTTATTGAATGTTATACAAGTTTTATTCATCAAGTTATTGTGTAATTGAATGTTATACCAGTTTAAGATGCCCAAAGGATATAAAGGGGTTGTTACTTTAGAATAGTTTAATATAAATCATTTTATTTTTAGCTTTAAGCTTAGGGTTGTGCAAATTGACCATTTGATTTTTTTAATATTTCATTTTAATTAAAACATTATTTTAATATTTTTAAAGTTTTTTAATAATAAGTTGTTAAAAAATTTTGTTTTTTGTTTTTTGTTTTTTGTTTTTTGTTTTTTGTTTTTTGTTTTTTGTTTTTTGTTTTTTTTTTTTCTTTATAATTTGAGTGGTCAAATAGCTTAGTGGAGGGGTCTCTTGTCCCACAAACAAGAAGGTCTCATACATCAATTTGGTGTGTTGGCTTGACCGTGATCTTAAAAATAGATTATTATTATTATTATTATTATTATATCAATTCAATTGTTAAAATGTATTAATTATTTTCATTTGTCTAAATAAAATTTCTAAACCATTTGTATTCTTCACCTTAAAGATTAACCATAAAAAGGTTCCACTCCTTAATTATTACTATCTCAATAGTTACAATACCCCTCCATGGTTAGGAAAGGTCATTTATAGTGACAACTTGCTTAAGCCACTCTAAATCTTTTTGGGTGGTAACCATATAGAAATTTACCACCAAGTTCTTTCATCGAGTTAATTTGAAAAACCTTTGTTGTTAGGAAAAAGATTATTGCATGCCCATGGTTGTAACAAGATTACAGTGAAATGAATTTCTTTGGAATAAATGCAAATTCAAGTAAAGGTTAAGGAATTTTTCATCTTATTTGTTTTCTAATATGAAGTGAAGAGTAGATCAATTTAATTGCAAATTAAATAAAGGTTGTGGAAGTCATATCTCATTTATTTTTTTCAATTTGATTTAGCTTGGTTGTTTGGGAGGAATGATTGTTATCCTCCTCAACCAAGTTCAATTTTCATAAGTGACATGTTGAACTCTTAATAACTATATCATTGTAATGACTTCATGTTAGAGTTAATGCTTACTTTATTAGAGATTGGTTTGGATTTGTTAGATGTACTAATGACTTCATGTTAGAGTTCATGCTTACTTTATTAGAGATTAGTTTAGATTTGTTAGATGTATTTAGTTGTGAAAAATCTTCTTCAACTACCAAATCCTATGTATGTATATGTATATGTATGTATATGTTACCCAAAAATCTCCATAAACTTATCAAAGAGATTTAAGAATGGAGTCACCAGCCCTGTAATTATTCAAGCGGTAAGCCAAAACCCTAATGGTGCATGTACTCTTTTTTTTGTGCACACAGTTTTATTCTCGTCCCTTCTCAACTTTATTCTCGTAGGACGAGGTCAATATCAAATCATACTTTCGGCTTTTTCAAATTCAAAGTATTGAATTTTTCAAACGAAAAAAAAACTCGCCGGAGTCAATCTCGTCGGGCGTGGATTCTTAGAAGTCCACAAATCGACCATTATGTGACAAGTGATGAATCCCACCAGGGTATTGGTTGGAAAATCTGAGCAATCTACGGCCAGTCGTCGCCAGAGACGTCCGCCGCTGGGTTAACAGTGATCAATCTACCGCTCAGCAATTGATGCTAGAATCTTAGCAATTTATGGGTGGGCCACTCCTTGCATGCAGCGAGAAAAGTCAAGTTCTCAAAAGATGTGTCAATCTTGTGGGATGTAGACTTCTAAATCCACTGGTCACTAATCTACCTCGTAAGAAAGGATTCCAAAATATTAGCAAGTTTTATGGCTGGATCACCGTTTGCAGTGAGAGAAGGAGAGGGCATGGGACAATGGTATTCATTTAGTCATTTTCCAAGGACATTTTTTTTGGAATTTGAGAGGACTTTTTTATTTAAATCGTTTCAAATATAACTAATAATTTCGTTATATAAATTATAACAAATTAAAAAATTATTGTTTAATAATTTTGTTATATAAATTATAATAAAGTATGGCTTAAAACTTAATATTGGTAAGAAAAAATCACTAAGTTTGATACAGAAAAAAAGTTGAAAATTTAACAAATATTAAATATTGATAAAAAGATGAAAACATCTTTTTTTCAAATTTTAAAATATAAACTAACAACAACATTAAATAAATATTTAAAATATAAACTAACAACATTAAATAAATACATTGTTATTGATATATCATATAGTTTATATTAAATGATAAATCAAAATTCAAAATCAAGTATCCATATTAATTCTTGATAGTTCTCCATTCAATACTAATAAATACAAAATTACATCATATAGTAACAAATATAGTAACAAATATTGATAAAAAGATGAAAACATCTTTTTTTCAAATTTTAAAATATAAACTAACAACAACATTAAATAAATATTTAAAATATAAACTAACAACATTAAATAAATACATTGTTATTGATATATGATATAGTTTATATTAAATGATAAATCAAAATTCAAAGTCAAGTATTCATATTAATTTTTGATAGTCCTCCATTCAATACTAATAAATACAAAATTACATCATATAGTAACAAATATTGATAAAAAGATGAAAACATCTTTTTTTTCAAAATTTAAAATATAAACTAACAACAACATTAAATAAATATTTAAAATATAAACTAACAACATTAAATAAATACATTGTTATTGATATATGATATAGTTTATATTAAATGATAAATCAAAATTCAAAGTCAAATATCCATTTCTTGATAGTCCTCCATTCAATACTAATAAATACAAAATTACATCATATAGTAAATATATGTGTTATCATCATGAATCCTTTATAATAATTAATTTACTTACAGATGTTGATTCAAGATTAATAAATACAAAATCACTATCATATATATAATTAATATATCTCATTATCATGAATAGTTCATTATTGATTATTTATCTCCATTTTATCCGTAAAGGAATGTTTCATACTCATATAAAAAGCTCCCTTGTTGGAAATGCATGACCATTGGTGTGAATGTCTCTCTGTGTAGAATTTGGTGTTGACACTCACACATCAATATAGTGTCCTTCCCTTCTAATGGTTCTATGTTATCCTCCCCTGCCCCTACTCTTTATGTAACCACTCAAGTGTCTCCTCCATAATGGACCTCTTGGTCTCCATCATCCAAAACTCATACTCCTTGTATCCTAATTATGATAAGTTACCATTTTACCCCAATTTTGTTGATATTTATAAGCATTACATTCTAACCACCCCTACTCCTTATGTGACCACTCAAATGCTCCTTTACACGTATCTTAGTTTCCATCATCTAAAACCCATACTATATGTATCTTAATTATGATAAGTCACAATTTTACCAAAAAAATTGAATATACCACCTTTAGTTTATATATATATAACTTCATTTTATGCTTGGAAATATGGGTTTATGAATTTTAATATTTAAAAAGTTTATTAGTAATTTGTAATGATCATGATTACATCTTTGTTTTAAATTCTCTCATTATTATTCTAGTAAAACTTAATAATATTAATCATTATTATTCTAGTAAAACTTAATAATATTAATGTTTTTTTTTTATAAAATATTTATATTTTTTAATAGATAAACTTTACTACATTATTTTAATTTCCTTGCCCAGCAAATATTGTAACATTCACAACCCTGACATATCCCTATAAAATATATTATAAATATATGATTTTAATAAAGTAGTAAACAAATAATGCAATATTCATTTTTAGAGTATATAATTATATTTTAATAACATTTTAAGTTTGTAATTTTATATAATAATTAAATTGTAATATTGATTTTAAAATTTATTTATTATTATTATTATTTATTTCATATGAATATTTAGAATAAATTGTATAAACATTTTTAATTGGATTAATTTTAATATTTTGGGAAAATTTTGAAAAAGAATTTCTTCAACAAAAAAAATGGAAAAAAAATTATAATTTCAAAATTATATTAATTTTTTTTTAAATTGATATAAATTTGAAATTTTACACTTTTAAATAATTTTTTAATAAAATACAAAAATAATAATAATAATAACCATTTTTAATGAACATTATGATTTTCCATCATATTGTTTTTTTACCATTTTTCATCTATATAATAGAATAAAATTAAAGTACTCTTACACATGATGAATTTACTAGTAATAAAATTAAATTTTGTAAATGCCAGGATGATATACAACGAGAGAAATAAAGTTTTCTTATGATTTGGGTAGAAAAGATGGGTAAAAGTCATAAATTCAATAAATTTGGGATGGAAGACATGTATGGAAGGATTTACATAAAATTTTGTTACAATATGAGTTTTTAGACAATTACAAAGTTTAAGATTACTTTTTTTCTTTTTTTTTCTTTTTTTTTTTTTATTATGAGATGTCATCTTTATTCATTGATGAGGTGTTTTCAGTATATAATGATGAATTGTCATTGAGATCTATATTTAAAGATGGTCAAATAGCATATTTAGTCTTAAGGGTTTGATAGTTCCCTAGTAGTGATCCATGGAAAGTTTGCAATCTAAAAGAGATAATTGAACATGGTATTGATCCATGAAATGATGGTGCACAATTGTAAAGACAATATCATATATCTCTCAATTTCTTATTGTTTTAATATGCAAATGTTTTTTAAATTGCAAATCAAGATACACACCAAAACTATATTTCATTACGTATAATCACAATATAAATACAACTACAAGTAGCTTAAGATAGATAGCTATCTTAAGTACACAATCTAGACAGTTGAGATAATATCTCAACTCTCTGTAACAAACTCAAACCAAATACAAATCATGGCATTTAGTCATTATTCTCCAACACTCCCCCTTAATGGAGAAATGCCATTTTTTTGTTTTTAAAACATAGAAATGACATACAATTCATATCTGTCATATTTGTCATGTTGGTCATCATTAGCAACTCTACCCACTCTGCAATCACTCTATTTCGCTCTTTTCTTCTCCACACTTTCGAGCTACCTCTTGATCCATTTAAAGTATAACCACTTCAGACCATCATTGATGTAGCTTCTTGACTACTCCAAAGTATAGCCTCGACACTGAATTATCCTATGGATACTACCATCTGTGAAATTCCCCCGAAGAGCAAATTTGGACAGTTATATAGGACAGTGATCTGATTACTGGACATTTTTAGCAATCAATCATACAATTGACCTTCTTTAAACACACTACCACAATATAGACAAGGATAACCTGTAACTGAAGATCTTGAAGCACGGAAGTGCAACAAGAATCTCTAACTTTTAACAGACTGTAAATATAATCAAACTAGCGAAATGTTCTTGTAGCCCCAAAGAACGTCAAGAACCACTAATTTACATTATGTTACTCTGTTCAATTCATCAGTTCTTCATATTGTATTTTTTACAAACAAAATAAATATAACATACAACATCTGCAACCCACATCACACAATAAAACTAACAATGAAATGTTGCAACCGGTACACTTGTCTTCAACAATTTCGACTTTCATTTGAAATGAAGGCATTAATGGTTGTGGATGTACCCTCTTACATGTGATGGCATTGACCTTTCTCAATTTCTCACTATGCAATACGCGGGTAGCTAACTAAATGACCAATATACAATTTAGAAACAATCCTACATCTAAATCAGACTCCTTCGCTATGACAATGCGTCTCTTCTTAGCAGTGACAGGTGGCTCTTACGCTCTTCAACGAACAACATTTAAAAGATAGTGACATAGATTCGCTCCATATCTGAATCAGAATAGTAATTAATAATACCACGTCAACAATAAGATAAACTACGATTGTTTCCTCCCTGATTACTCGTCGGCATTAACACCAATGTGCACACAGAAAAATTTATTAAAAAAAAAAAAAAATTGATTAGATCGCAGGGTTTCATGGCGGTTCATGGTGGCAGCAGCAATTGGATTTATATTGGAGATTTCAAAAAATTGTTCTCTCATAGGTGGCAGCACAGGTGATGGCGTCTCCTCCATAGTCAATGATCAATTCAACACTATTTATTTCAGCAGGTCCTTCTTTGTTGCAGGCAGTCCAATATCCACGCAAGTAGCTCCAGAAAAAAAAATAGTTATCTATAGTAATAAAATGGTCAACTCACACTCAGAAAAACACTCTTCAGGAAATAAATCCACTCCACTCTCACATACACCTTGGCCTACCATGAGGGAGTTACCCAGAGCACTCAGCTCTGATACCAAATTGCAAATCAAGATACACACCAAAACTATATTTCATTACGTATAATCACAATATAAATACAACTACAAGTAGCTTAAGATAGATAGTTATCTTAAGTACACAATCTAGATAGTTGAGATAATATCTCAACTCTCTGTAACAATCAAACCAAATACTAATCATGGCATTTAGCCATTATTCTCCAACATTTTATGTATTTTGGAGAATCTGTCATTGTATATTTAATGTGGATATATAACAAAAAAAGTCGAGGGTTTCTTTGTTGAGTTTTGCACAATTGATTTGAAGGTGGTTGTGTTTTTAAATGAGAAAGCTTCTATGATCTCTTAGATTTCACCACCGGTCTACCTACTTCATAAAACCTCTTTTCTTTAGATTGAGGGCTTTTAGTGTTCAAATCTGTAGTGTTCATATTTAATCAGATCTATCGAGAGAAATCCACTATGATTGGGCACTCTACATAAAACTTGCCTTGCAAAGATTATAACACATCCGTAGCCTATTATTCTTCCTAAATTACACATTATCAACCATATGATCAATGAAATTGTCACAAACAATCAAACTCTCAAGTTCTCCATATTTAGCAAGTTCTTTAAACAAATCTTCATAAATTCCTCAAAAGAATCTTAAATCTTTTGAGGAACAATTGCATGACCTTGGAGATTCATTCTAGGAGTTACCATATCATGCCTCTGGCACATATCTGAAAGCAAGAAAGTAGGATTGTTTGTTGGTCTCAAGTGCAACTACATGGATCTAGGGTTTGTTCACATCTTTCATGTACCCATCCATCATAATCCAAACAACATTCAAATTGAGCAATCTTAGTTGCCAAGAGCTCAACTCACACATAGGATTATATGTTAGAATTATTAACTCCTATTTGTCTTATATGTGATTATATTTGTGATTTTTATTATTATTGGTCATTGTGAGGTAGATTTTATCTCTACATAAAAAGTGTGTTTACAAGTCCTTAGGAGATTCTTAAAGCTAATTGGATATGAGAGATATTCTCCAACTACTTAACTCCTAGATTAGTGTGTGGTTAAAATCTTATTTCAACCAGTTATTAGTGTGGTTAAAATAGTGCATCTATCTTAAACCAAAGCTTGATTAACTTATAAATATGTAAAATTATTTGATGTTAATATATCACTTAGCATAGTTTTGGTTTGTGTAGAAATAATGTCTACCCTCTCATTTCCTTTCATAGTATCACGGGCATGAATCTCTCACAAGAGGTCCATGATCATGATTTTTTTGCAATTGTAATTCTAATCCCCTATAAATATGTAGGATTTGTGTAGGTGAAAGAATATTGTTTATGATTGTGATTTCTAACATTTTTTCCATTATTTCTATGATCGATTCTAGGGACGCAAATAACAACAGCAACAAGAACATACGCGCGCTCAGCCACCACTTACAACGAGAACCTGATCGACCAGATCATCTATAAGTAGTTGGGAGACGACCCGTCGGGTTCCCACGGGGATCAACGCAAGAAAATCATTGCCATGGCGGAGGAGGTCGACACAGAGGCCATGATTTCTTACACGGTTGGTTTTCTCGATCCATTCTTTGACAGAAGAGGAGATCGAAGCCAGTGTGGTTTCATCTATTTGGGGGATCGAGCAGACCAATTACATAATTGCGAGGAATTGGGAGGTCACCTCTGCCTTTGCCTCCGGTTCTGTTGAATTGTCACCATCGTCGTGACAGCATAAGATGACTACCAAAGGCAATTCCAGTGCTCTAGACGTGCATCTGGACGGAGGAATCTACTGTCTGGAGAAACATTGCAGGTCAAGGGTCGCTATGGGGTTAATTCTCATAAGGGTTTGACCACTAGTATGCCTTTTTTACCTTCAAGCACATGGGAGGCTCGCAGAAATCCCAAAGATGAAGTCATGGATGGCACTAAATGAAGAGGTGTGTGCATTGGGCAAGGAGAAAGATCCCACAACTAGACCAACTGAAGAATGAGAGAGAGTCGTCGCCAGCTTGGAGGGAGAGGACCACCGCAGAGACACCAGCAGAGAGGGACTTGCATAGAGAAACCAAGCCAACCAGGGTGTGTCGAGGGACCCCAAATAGGGAGAGACTGGCATCTGTCTCTGAGATCAAACGGTTGATTGGGAGGCAATTATGTGATCCCAAAGTGCACAGGGACTTGCAGAGCTTGTCATTCTCCATCGATGAAGGACCCAACGGGGGTTTGCCGATTCACGCGGTACCTTGGAGTGTAGGATGATTGCTCCTTGGACAGATGGATCAAATTGATTATTTGATTTGAGTAGTTAACATTATCATAAATGGATTGTTGGTTCATGTGGTGGTAGGTGTCTATGTAAAGGCATGATTAGTTCATTGGAACAAATGTTGCATGTCGTTGTATGTTGGTGTAGATCTGTAATGGAGTTGTGGAATGGTTTTAGGATTCAATGAAGTTAACTAATGTATTGAGTTTAGTTAATTCAATATGGAATGTAGTGGTTTTGATAGGATTAGCTACTCTAAAAGAATATGGAAATCCAAGACAATGATTGGACTATGACACTAAAAACTAAAGATGTAAATGAAGACTTCAAACACGTGAACCACTCCAGAGTAATAAGGTATATGGATTAATGTCATATGTGTCATTATCTCTTGTTGATGTTTTGTAGTTCTCTCTAGCAATACTATGTAAGAGTCATTTCTTGGTATGCTTGGTAAGGTGTGTGGTCGCTGAAAGGGAAATACAGCTATGTGGTTTGTCTCCTCTAACTATTACTTATGAAAGATTGTTTCATGAATGTTGCACTATAAGTCCTCATTGACAACTACATAAAGAATGTAATATTGACTTGGATACATTGTGTATCCGGGCTATTTTTCTAGAGCACTAGTGAGCACTGTGGTTGGGTACCTAGGTGTCTCGGTTGATAGAAATATGTCCATAGGATGGCTAGTTACTCAGTATTTACAGTGAGGTTGATGTTAGGCCCTAGAGTATAAAAAATTCTCATTCAATCTATGTAGCACTAATGTTTGGCCCAAAGGTACGGTTGGTTCCACGCTAGTATGTGTTTGAGATAACAGTGTTGCAAGTGAATAGAGGACCATAAACACTTTAGTTCTTAGATGAAAACTAGTTTCTTGGGTGAATAATCAATGGTTGGTTATCACAGTAGTTAAAAATACAATGGAGTTTCATTGTTCTCGTTGGAGAAACCAAGGGTTGATTCCAAAATTAATTATGAAGTGGGATGGTGAGATTGCAATAGGAAGGATAGAAATGTTGTTCCATATGCAGCAGAGAGTTTCTTAGTGTTTGGTCCAAGGGAAGTTGGTGATAGTTCTTGTGGCAATGACGAAGGTTAGATGATTGTGAACAAACAAGGTAAATTTTGTGAGTTGCATTGAACAAAAGCATACTTGACCATGTGAATCACACCTTGTAGCAAGTCTATGATATCATGTTTTGATTCGATGTATTGGTCCTCGAAAAATTAAGCTTATATCTTGTCTAGAGTTGGTACTTCAAAGAAGTATTGTAGTGGTACTCAAGAATTGTTTTCAACGCTTGTAAGTAGTGTCTCCATGAGATGGAGTATGTTAATTGTATGCACTAGTATCTATGTATGTAACATATAAAGGGCATATCGTTTTAAGATCAAGATAGGCACGCATACCCCTTTTCCATGTCTCTGATGATTCAAGATAATTTGTTCAATATAGTGCAAAACCTCTGTTATGGAGTTGTTAAAGACTTGGAGGAGTGGGCCATGTGCTCACTAAATGCTCTATGAGTGGACCATATCGGTTGCACACTCTGGAAGGTGCTTAAAAACTAGAAGTTTTACATCAAGGGGAAATTCATCAAGAGGTTGAATGAACCATGTACACGAAGGACATACTATTAGACTGGCAAGTACAACAATTAGGTACCCATGTATTCTAGTGGCTCTTTGTTCCTTTATATGGACTTTGATAATTTGGTGATCAAGTTGGCCCAAATATAGACGTTGTTGATCAAGAGGTTCTTCAATTCATGGTGGAACTTTGTTGCAAAGTACTAAATGATGATGAAGCCCTTACCTCAAAAAGATTAGGACAAGTAATCATTAAGGGGTAGTGTTGGAATTATTGTCTCCTACTTATTTTATGTGTGATCATATTTGTGATTTTTATTATTATTAGTCATCATGAAGTAGAGATTGTCTTTAAGTAAGAAATTTATTTACAAGTCCTTAAAAAGTTCTTACACCTAATTGGATATGAAAGATATTCTCCAACTAATTAGCACCTAAATTGGTGTATGGTTGAAATATTATTTCAACAAGTTATCACTGTGGTTAAAATAATGTATATTTGGTGTTAATATATAGCTTAACACACTTTTTGTTTGTGTAGAAACAACGTCTACTCTCCTATTTCCTTTCATTATAGCCTTGGTTATGAGAAACCCTTATGACTACAATAGTCCAAAGGGCCCACGCACCTTCATTTTCCAATTCTGATTTGAAACCAGAACACGGTGGGATAAAACAAAAAAACCACCATTCATTGTTTTCGTGGCAACCAGAAGATGGTAAAAACAAATGCCCTATGTGCGTGGGAGATTGGTAAATTATTTACAAATGACACGCAGGGTATCAAGAAGATGCAAATAAAGGGACAAATTAAAGTGGAATGTTGAGGGCGATTGAAGCCAATGCAGATTAGTAGATCCTAGTGATTGATTTTTTACCTTGTTTTCATACAATCGAGTTTTTCTACTAATCATAGCATGCACTATGTTATAGTCTTTACTCAAAAGATTTGCGAAAATATTATTTCAAAGTCTTGAGACCCTAATATGAGAGCGTAACTTTGTAAAAGGATTAAAGGTTGTAGCCTAACTTTGTAAAAGATTAAAGATTTTACAATCATTGTTGGTTCTCAAAGAAAAGTTATGTTTATGTTTACTTGAATGTTTCACTACCAATTTTTTAATAAAATTATTTAGTTTTTGGTGGTTTTTGTTTTAGACTTGTTTTTAAATCAAAATAAGGTTTAAGGATGATTATACTATATATTGGTACATGGTGAATATCTTTTTAGATGTTTATGATGTTTTCTGTCTAGTTTTTTTAGATATATTTTTAACTTTGACAAATATCAATCCAATCATCTATAACACAATGTGTAATTTTATGTAAAAGAAAATTAAAATGTGCTTGGAACATTGATTCATAGTAAAATAAATAGTTTTTTGAATCATTAAATTCATCATTGAATTGTAAAAATTGAAGGTTGAATCATTGAATTATATTGTAAAACAAGTATAAAATGACCAAACTGATATTGAATAAGGGGGTCATCTTCATTGAAGTGAAAATTATTGTAAAAAACTACTTTGAGGTGCATGATTGATGTTTCTGACACCCTAAGGTAAGGATAAAAACAAGTGATCGTGTCATTATTAAGAGCAAGTGAGCATCTTGTAAAAGAAACAAGTGCAAGCTAACAAGTTCAAGCAAGCATGAGACAACTAAAAATGGGTAAAAGTATAAAGCGTTTTCAAAACACCAATAAAAAAATCAAAGAATTACAACTCCCTACATGAATTGAATAATTCAATTGTTAATATTCTCAAACAAGTTGATCTCAAAGATAAATTGATTAAAGCACTTCAACTAAAATTAATGGAAAATGAGCAACAAATTGAAAACATGGATAATGCAACATGTACAACAAATAACCTCATACAAATGTTAATGCAACTTGTGACACAAACGATCTAATGCAAATAGTTAATGTTACTTGTGATACACATAACCTAATGGTTGATACAAATACAATAGAAGATATGTATGATCATTCCTTAACTAATCGTAAAATGAAATAATACATACGTAATTCCCATTCGAGAGATGTAATTTTTCATTTTCGCAACAACCCCATGCATACATGGGCTAGCTATAAGAAATAAAGGAGGAAGTGTAAGTAGATCTATTTTTGTGTGGGCTACTTCAAAGAGAAGTGAGTTGAAGTGGCTTATGGAAGTGTGGTTTATTCTACATGTACAGTTGTGATTTTTCTTGTGGGTGGAAACATTTAACCACAAAGATTTTATTTGAAGTTAAAAAGGTAACAAATGTTATAAGTCTTGGTTCAAAAGATTTGTGAAAATATTATTTCAAAGGCTTGAGATCCTAATTTGAAGGTGTAACTTTGTAAAAGGTTAAAGGTTTTATATTTATTATTGGTCTTCTAAGAATTCTACTTGAAATCTTTGAGTATCAATTTTTTAATAAAATTATTTAGTTTTTGGTTGTTTTTATTCTAAACCTATCTCAAAATCAAAATAAAAAAGTTTAAGGATGATTGTACTCGTGGATGGTGGATATTTTCTTAGATGCTTATGGTGTTTTGTGTCTAGTTTTTTTACACACTATTTAATTTTGACAAACAATGTGCACGTTGTAACAAGGGATACAAATATTTGATCACAATGATCAATTCAATCATATCCATAAAGTAATATGTTATCTCATATAAAAGAAAATTAAAATGTGTTTGGAACATTGATTCATGGCAAATTAAATTATTTTTTGAATCATTAAATTGTAAAAACTGAAATAGGTTGAGTCATTGAATTGTATTGTAAAAAAATTGTCAAAAAGGCTAGCCCAAAATTAAACCAGGGGGTCATCTTTATCAAAGTGAAAATCATTGTAAAATACTACTATGGGGTGCATGATCGATGGTCCCCAACACCCTAAGGTAACGATAAAAACAAGGAAGCATGACATTATTAAGAGCAAGTGGACATCTTGTAAAATAAACAAGTGCAAGCTAACAAGTACAAGCAAGCATGACACAAACAAAATGCATAAAAGTGGAAAGCGTTTTCAAAACACCAATAAAAAAATCAAGGAATTACAACTCCTTACATGATAAATTGAATA
>ML861571.1:9483-29751 GCA_009831015.1 Picea engelmannii | reverse complement strand
GTATCAAAGATTCAGAGAAACATTTGGTGTTAAAGTACCGCAGTTGTCTGCACAGATACATTCAGGAATAAATGGAGTTCCTCGACATATTCTCACTTGGTGTGGCATACCGATATGCTGCGAATATTGAGCAGAAGTTCAAATAGAAGAAGCGAGACTTTGGGTCTGCAAATCAGAAGCACGAGAAAGGTACTCCCAAACCGCAAAATGATGCAGGAGCATCGCGACTACCAAAGCCAGCGTGGAGCCAGCGCATGTGTTTTTAAACACATGACATATAAGCTTGATAAAAATTTTAATTTTCATTAAAGATGAAGTGCCATATTCTTCAATGAAACATTTATGAAGGAGCGCATGTTGTATTGTATTAGACCTCGAGCCTTACGCTCTTTTCTGAAATAGATAGGAGGCATTTAATAGATTTAATGCAGGTAGATAGGATTTTATTTCCAGATTAGACAGTTTAGAGTTCGTGAGGGAAAACGGATATAGACACCCTCCTTTGTATCATTGTAACAATAATCAATCATTCAGGAGAGAAGAGCAAGCAGAGAAAATTGTGAAGAACACCCATGTACAGGCATTTGAATTAATAGAAGAGAGTTCTGACTCAAACTCATGTCTGGTGTTGTTTCTCTGTGTGTATTGTTCATATGCTTATGAATGTTTGTTTTCTTGATATGCATTTGCTTTGTACATGCTATACATGAGATTTCATGTTTGAAACTGAAGTCTGAGAAGGAAGAGAATAAGTTTCAATTGTTTCTCTATCTGAGCCAGGAGATTCCTGCAAGGTGTGTAGTGGAATTAATATGCAAGGAGTGCGTTGATGAAGGCTCGGTAGTTTAACACTTGTTATCATTCATCCAGAAGTAGAAGTGGGTTTTTGAAGCCATGCAAGGTGTGCACAGGCTGGAGAAGAAGTCTAAGTTGTGAATCTGAGTGAAGGAAGCTAAAGACTGATGTTGCAAAGTAGTGCGCAGAGTTGGAAGGGTTCAACACTTTGGGAAGTTGTTGAATACTGAGCGCAAGGAGTACGCACAAGTTCCTCTGAAGAATCAGAGTGGAAAATCTCAAGAGGTATAGCACCTTCGTGATATCATAAAAGGGAAGCATTGCAGGTTGGCGAGCAAGGAACACTTAGTCATTCTCAAGGAGTCGTCGAAGGAAGAATGGACGGTTGAGACTCTCTGAGGAGATCTCATGAAGTTTCGAGGACCGTTAGATCTTGCAGAGTTGCAGGAAGGTTATGGAGCGAAGGCCCGAATAGTCGAAGCTCAGGAGGAGACAGAGCCATCATTCAAAATCATGAGGGTCGTTAGATCTATCTGAGATATCGGGTATCGGGGACTCAGGAGTTGAAGCTCCAAAATTAGACAAAAAAAGTTGCGATATCACGAGACGCGATATCTCGACAAGATCAGAGCCGTCGTTTGGGGGGAACGCGTTAAGGAGATCCTCATCTCACAGACTTGGACATCGAAGGACTGGAGAGGAAGTCCTTCAGCTTCGCGAGTAGCGAAGCGGCGAGATAATCGGGGCCGTCCATATGAGAAGACATGTGTCAGAGATCAGAAGATCTCGCGAACTCGGAAGTTCGCTGGGTGATAGCCAAATATTTAGCGCTCAAAGTTACGAGGATGTGAGGAGCGAGGAAAAAGGATAACCGTTAGATCTGGTAGCAGGAGAACCGTCGGATTAGATCGCGAAATCGCCTAACGGGAGTTCATGAGTTGAAACTCCAGATTTGCGCAACGAAAGTCGCGAGGTGGCGAGAGGTGATATCCCGGTGACTACATCAGCAGTGCGGCCACAAGAAATAGTGGAGGATAGGTGGCACAGGTCATCAAAGCTTTAGAAGCGAGATAGTGGATCTCGGCGTCTCGGGTCTCGGAAGTTGAAGGACCAATTATTTAAACTCACGATTGGCGAGGTTGCGCGGAAGCGAGATCGGGAGTTCGGTGCCTCGGACCTCAGAAGTTTGAGAACCGGGTTCTTGGTGTCGAGAATAGCGAAGTCGCAATAAGATGAAGTCCCGATAACGGAGAGAGAAAATCAACGTTGACAGATATCTCGGGTCTCGGGGACTCGAGAACCCAAAATTCAATTTTGAACTCGTGAAGCCGCGAAGTTCCGATTCTCCGAGTGAAGAATGGGAGGATCATGCAGAGAGTTGTTGTGGGTATTAAGAGATCCCGATAAGGGATTTGAAGATCATTCCATCTCTTCGGGCCAAAAGGAAAAAAAGGTCCTAGTGATAGTGGATGCGCGGGTGGCGCGTGCTGCGTCAAGTGGTATCAGAGAGGGAAATTCTTTGCTTTCCATAGCAGAGGAAAGAAGAATTCACCATGCCACCCAGAAGAGAAAGGAAATCGCCTGATCTAGAGGACAGGGATGTGCGAAGAAGAGGTAGGCCGACAGGGAATCCAGAGATGGAGAGGCAAATACGCGATCTCAGAGCGAGATTGGAAGATATGGAAGTAGCGCAGAGACACACAACAAATGCTGGAGATCTAAGTGACTCTGAAGGCGAAGCTGAAGCTGAACAGCAAGGAGAAGTTGCAGCCGAAGATGCAACCAATGAGCGGTTAATTAAGGCTATCGCTTGAATGAGTTCAAAGACAAAAATGGACATTCCAACTTATGAAGGAAGTCTGGATGCAGAAGAGCTATTGGATTGGATTAGAGCTCTTGACACCTACTTCGACTATGAGGATATTGAAGAGGACAAAAAGGTAAGGCATGTTGTCAAAAAATTGAAAGGACATGCAGCATTATGGTGGGACAAGCTTCAGGCAGATAGACGTTCCAAAGGCAAGCAAAAGATCAAAAGCTGGGATCGAATGATTACGAAGATGAAGGAAAAGTTCATCCCAAGGGATTATCAAATCACACTGTTCATGAGAATGAAGAACCTGAGACAGAAGTTAATGACAGTTAAGGAATATATTGAGGAATTCTACAGGCTCAATATCAGAGCAGGTCATCGGGAGAGCGATGATGAAAAAGTTGCCAGGTATATGAATGGCTTAAGATACGATATCCAGGACGAGATGAGTATGACAACCACTAGAACGGTGGAGGATGCGTATCAGAGGGCATTGAAAGCTGAGGAAAAGCTAAGCCGTAAGCCAGCACAATGAGGCCAAGGCAGAAGTCAACCAAAAGGCAAGGCAGCTTCCCAGGATAAATACCAGAAGCCCAAGGAGGAGTGGAAGAGGCCTCAGGGTAAAGTTGAAAGAGGTGGAACCTCACAGTGAGGACCACATGCCGAACAGAGAAGATAGAAAAATGATCAGCGAGGATATTATGCTGATGCAAACACTCTTCCTCGTACTAGAGGTCGAGGTAGAGGAAGAGGTGGAGTCATCACATGCTACACATGTGGGAAGAATGGGCATAAGGCAGTTGATTGTCCAGATAAAAAGAAGGATGGAGGAGAAGCTCACATCGCAGAAGCGCAGAGGTGTGATGCTGAAGAAGAAGACGTCGAAGACGGAAGGTCGTTAATGATGCGTAAAGTTCTCTTAACACCTGAGAAGGAGGTGGAGGACACAGCTCAGAGAAGCATACTTTTCAGAACTGCATGCAAGACCAAAGATAGGAAATGCAAAGTTATCGTGGATAGCGAAATCACCGATAATCTCGTTTCAACCGAGATGGTGGAGAAACTAGAGATGGAGACGACTGATCACCCGAGTCCATATAAATTTTCATGGCTATAGAAGGGACATCAGGTGAGTGTCACTAAACAGTGCTTAGTTGACATTAAAATAAGGGGATATAATGGCAAGATCTTATGTGATGTCATTCCTATAGATGTTTGGCATTTAGTGCTGGGAAGACCATGGCAGTATGATAGAAACGTGATTCATGATGGGAAAATGAATACATATACCCTGGAGAAGAATGGGAAAACACACATGTTACTTCCAATCAAAGATAAGGAGGTGAAGCTGGAAGTGAACACCAGGGTACTTCTCATGAGTGGGAAGGAGCTTCTTATAGAAGTTAAGAAGAAAGAAGATGCACAATTCTTTGTGGTCAGAAAACCTAAAATCATTTTGACCAGCACAAGAGTGGATGATTTTCCGGAGGAAATTCAGGAACTACTGGAAGAGTTCGTTGATATAGTGGTGGACGAATTACCTCATTCATTGCCGCCAATGAGGAGCATAAGTCACCACATAGACCTTGTATCGGGAGGTATTTTTCTAAACAAGGCCACATACAGGTTGATGCCTCAGGAGAATGAGGAGGTTAAGAAGCAGGTCCAGGAGTTATTGGACAAGTGATTGGTCAGGGAAAGTTTGAGTCCGTGTGTCATTCCAACAGTACTCAGCGAAAAGAAAGATGGAGGCTGGAGAATGTGCACTGATTCAATAGCCATTAACAAGATCACCATCAAGTATAGGTTCCCATTGCCAGGAATGGATGACTTGATGGACTGTTTAAGTGGAGCAAATTTTTTTTCAAAGGTTGATTTGAAAAGCGGATACCATCAAATTCGCATGAGGGAAGGCGATGAGTGGAAGACAGCCTTCAAGACCAACGAAGGTTTGTACGAATGGATAGTCATGCCGTTTGGCTTGACAAATGCACCAAGTACATTCATGAGGCTAATGAATGAAGTGTTGAAAGAATTCATTGGTAAGTTTGTCATTGTTTATTTAGATGACATATTGATTTTCAGCAAAACTAAGGCAGAACATCTGAAACACTTAGCTGCAGTAATGAAGAAGCTACAACAAGAGAAGTTGTTGATCAACGTGAGGAAATGTTCATTTATGAAGACAGAACTCATTTACTTGGGGTTTGTCATATCGGCAAATGAATTCAAGATGGATCCAAGTAAAGTGAATGTAATAAAGAATTGGCCATCACCAAGAAATGTTTTCGAGGTGAGAAGTTTCCATGGACTGGCAAGTTTCAATAGGAAATTCATCCGAAATTTTAGCGGAATCAGCGCAGCGATGATGGACACAGTCAAGAAAAGACATAAATCTTTTCATTTGACTGAAGAGGCTGAGAAAAGCTTCAATCTGTTGAAGCGTAAGATCACCGAGCAACCGGTGTTGGTGTTGTCGGATTTCCGGAAGACGTTCCAGGTGAAATGTGATGCGAGTGGCTTTGCCATAGGAGTGGTCTTCAGTCAGGATGACAAACCAATTGCTTATTTCAGCGAGAAGCTGAATGAGGCAAAGGAAAAATACTCCACATATGATAAAGAATTTTATGCCATAATACAGGCACTGAAAAAATGGAGACACTATTTGATTCCAAGGGAATTCATTTTATATAGTGATAATCATGCATTGCAATATGTAACTCAGCAGGAGAAATTAAATTAGAGGCATGTTAAATGGGTAGAATACATGCAGAATTTTACATTTGTTATCAAACATATTTCAGGTACTGCTAACAAAGTGGTTGATGCTTTGAGAAGAAAATGTTTGTTGTTGCAGGAGTTCAAAGTCAAGACTTTAGGCTTTGATGATCTCAGGGAGATGTACGCAGATGATGTAGGTTTTGCAAAAGCGTATGGAGCAGCTGAGAACCCAGTTATCAGAGACCGAAGTCAGTGGATAGATTACATGATCCAAGATGGATTCTTGTTCAGAGGAAATCAATTGTGTATTCCATATTGCTCCATGAGGGAGAACTTGTTGAAAGAAAAGCACAGCGGAGGCTTAGCAGGGCACTTTGGCCATGAAAAAACGTTCGCAAAGATGAGCAAGTCATACTTTTGGCCAGGGATGTGGTCAGAAGCTAGAAGGTTTGTTGATAGATGTAGAATTTGCCAAAATTCTAAGGGTAGAAAGAAGAATGCAAGTCTCTATTAGCCATTGCCCATACCAGAAAGGCCATGGGAGGCGATCCGCATGGATTTCGTACTAGGACTGCTGAGGAAGCAAAGAGCACATGATTCGATCTTTGTGGTGGTTGACATGTTTTCAAAGATGGCACATTTTATGCCGTGTCAGAAGACCAGCGATGCGACTCACATCGCAAATTTATTTTTCAAATAGGTTGTTAGACTTCATGGACTGCCGAAAAGCATAGTTTCAGACAGGGATACCAAATTCATTGCACATTTCTGGAGGACACTCTGGAAGAAGATGGGAACTAACTTAATGTTTAGTTCTGCCTATCATCCATAGACAGATGGGCAGACAGAAGTGGTCAATTGAAGTCTAGGGGACTTGGTGAGGAGTTTAGTGATGGAACACCACAACAGCTGGGATAGCGTATTGCCACAGGCAGAATTCGCTTACAATGATTCGGTGAATCGAAGCACAGGGAAAAGTCCATTTGAGATAGTATACGACAGATAGTCGAAAGGTGTTTCGGAGCTGAGGGATTTGGAACAAATAATGACTCAGAGCGCAAGCGCTGAAAAATTCGCTGAGGTGATGAGGGAACTTCACAGCAGGGTGAAGCAGCGACTGACAGAATCGAACCAAGAATATAAGTGCAAAGTGGATCATCATTGAAGACAACTTCAATTTGAGGTTGGCGATATGGTTTTGGCACATATGAGGAAACAAAGGTTCCCAAGGGGAACATACAATAAGCTGAAAATGAAGAAAATTGGGCCATGCAGAGTCCTAAAGAAATTGGGAGAAAATTCTTATGAGACTGAACTGCCGAATGAGATTGGAATATCTCCGACGTTCAATGTCTCAGACTTATATCCCTATAAGGTTGAGGAAGCAAGAGCTGAGAGTGATGAACAACCATAGGTTCAGTGGCAGAAGCAGATGTCGATTGTAGAAAAGCCACAGATGGAGCATATACTCGACCGAAAGGTAAGCAAGAGGACCAAGTGGAAGGAATACTTCGAGTATCTAGTTAAGTGGAAGAACCATCCAGTGGAATATGCCAGTTGGGAAACAGAAGTCGTGATTCAAAATAATGGACAGAGCGTGCAGGAGCTCATGGAAAGGAGCCCATGAAATCTTTCAAGCAGGGGAGTATGATGCAGGAGCATCGCGACTACCAAAGCCAGCGTGGAGCCAGCACATGTGTTTTTAAACACATGACATATAAGCTTGATAACTTTTTGAATTTTCATTAAATATGAAGCGCCATATCCTTCAATGAAACATTTATGAAGGAGCGCCTGTTTTATTGTATTAGACCTCGAGCCTTACGCTCTTATCTGAAATAGATAGGAGGCATTTAATAGATTTAATGCAGGTAGATAGGATTTTATTTCCAGATTAGATAGTTTAGAGTTCGTGAGGGAAAACGGATATAGACACCCTCCTTTGTATCATTGTAACAATAATCAAGCATTCAAGAGAGAGGAGCAAGCAGAGAAAATTTTGAAGAACACCCATGTACAGGCATTTGAATTAATAGAAGAGAGTTCTGACTCAAACTCATGTCTGGTGTTGTTGCTCTGTGTGTATTGCTCATATGCTTATGAATGTTTGTTTTCTTGATATGCATTTTCTTTGTACATGCTATGCATGAGATTTCATGTTTGAAACTGAAGTCTGAGAAGGAAGAGAATAATTTTCAATTGTTTCTCTATCTGAGCCAGGAGATTCCTACAAGGTGTGCAGTGGAATTCATCCGCAAGGAGTGCGTCGATGAAGGCTCGATAGTTTAACACTTGTTCTCATTCATCTAGAAGCAGAAGTGGGTTGTTGAAGCCGTGCAAGGTGTGCGCAGGCTGAAGAAGAAGTCTCAGTTGTGAATTTGAGTGAAGGAAGCTAAAGACTGTTGTTGCAAAGTAGTGCGCAGAGTTGGAAGGGTTCAACACTTTGGGAAGCTATTGAATACTGAGCGCAAGGAGTACGCGCAAGTTCCTCTGAAGAATCAGAGTGGAAAAGCTCAGGAGGTATAGTACCTTTGTGATATCATAAAAGGGAAGCGTCACAGGTTGGCGAGTAAGGAACACTTAGCAATTCTCAAGGAGTCATCGAAGGAAGAATGGATGGTTGAGACTCTCTGAGGAGATCTCACGAAGTTCTGAGGACCGTCAGATCTTGCAGAGTTGCAGGAAGGTTACAGAGCGAAGGCCCGAATAGTCGAAGCTCAGGATGAGACAGAGTCGTCGTTCAAAATCACGAGGGTCGTTAGATCTATCCGAGATATCGGGTATCAAGGATTCAAGAGTTGAAGCTCCAAAATTAGACAACAAAAGTTACGATATCGTGAGACGTGATATCTCAACAAGATCAGAGCCGTCGTTGGGGGGGAACGCGTGTACGAAGATCCTCATCTCGCAAAATTGGACATCGGAGGAACGGAGAAGAAGTCCTTCAGCTTCGTGAGTAGTGAAGCGGCGAGATAATCGGGGCCATCCTTCTGAGAAGACAGGTGTCAGAGATCAGAAGATCTCGCGAACTCATAAGTTCGCTGGGTGAGAGCCAAATATTTAGCGCTCAAAGTTACGAGGACGTGAGGAGCAAGGAAAAAGGATAACCATTAGATCTGGTAGCAGGAGAACCATCGGATTAGATCATGAAATCGCCTATCGGGAGTTCATGAGTTGAAACTCTAGATTGGTGCAACGAAAGTCGCGAGGTGGCGAGACATGATATCCCGGCGACTACGTCAGCAGTGGGGCCACAAGAAATAGTGGAGGACAGGTGGCGTGGGTTGTCGGAGCTTTAGAAGCGAGATAGTGGATCTCGGCATCTCGGGTCTCGGAAAGGAAATGGTCATCCGCACAGACCACCGACTCCGAAGGCGAAGCTGAAGCTGAACAACAAGGAGAAGTTGCAGCCAAAGATGCAGCCAATGAGCGATTAATTAAGGCTATCGCTCAAATGAGTTCGAAGACAAAAATGGACATTCCAACTTATGAAGGAAGTCTGGATGCAGAAGAGCTATTGGATTGGATTAGATCTCTTAACACCTACTTCGACTATGAGGATATTGAAGAGGACAAAAAGGTAAGGCATGTTGTCACAAAATTGAAAGGACATGCAACATTATGGTGGGACGAGCTTCAGGCAGATAGACATTCCAAAGGCAAGAAAAAGATCAAAAGATGGGATCGAATGATTGTGAAGATGAATGAAAAGTTCATCCCAAGGGATTATCAAATAACACTGTTCAGGAGAATGCAGAACCTGAGACAGAAGTTAATGACAGTTAAGGAATATATCGAGGAATTCTATAGGCTCAATATCAAAGCAGGTCATTGGGAGAGCGATGATGAAAAAGTTGCCAGGTATATGAATGGCTTAAGATACGATATCCAGGACGAGATGAGTATGACAACCATCAAAATGGTGGAGGATGCGTATCAGATGGCGTTGAAAGCTGAGGAAAAGCTAATCCGTAAGCCAACATAGCGAGGCCGAGGCAGAAGTTAGCCAAGAGGCAAGGCAGTTGCCCAGGATAAATACCAGAAGCCCAAGGAGGAGTGGAAGAGGCTTCATGGTAAAGTTGAAAGAGGTGGAACCTCACAGTGAGGACCACATGCCGAACAGAGAAGGTAGCAAAATGATCAGCGAGGATATTATGCTGATGCAAACACTCTTCCTCGTACTAGAGGTCGAGGTAGAGGAAGAGGTGGAGTCATCACATGCTACACATGTGGGAAGAATGGGCATAAGGAAGTTGATTGTCCAGATAAAAAGAAGGATGGAGGAGAAGCTCACATCGCAGAAGCGCAGAGGTGTGATGCTAAAGAAGAAGACGCCGAAGACGGAAGGTCGTTAATGATGCATAAAGTTCTCTTAACACCTGAGAAGGAGGTGGAGGACACAACTCAAAGAAGCAGACTTTTCAGAACTACATGCAAGACCAAAGATAGGAAATGAAAAGTTATCGTTGACAGCGGAAGCACCGATAATCTCATTTCAACCGAGATGGTGGAGAAACTAGAGATGGAGATGACTGATCACCCGAGTCCATATAAAGTTTCATGGCTACAGAAGGGACATCAGGTGAGTGTCACTAAACAGTGCTTAGTTGACATTAAAATAGGGGGATATAATGACAAGATCTTATGTGATGTCATTCCTATGGATGTTTGTCATTTAGTGCTGGGAAGACCATGGCAGTATGATAGAAACATGATTCATGATGGGAAAATGAATACGTATACACTGGAGAAGAATGGGAAAACAAACATGTTACTTCCAATAAAAGATAAGGAGGTGAAGAGGGAAGTGAACACCAGGGTACTTCTCATGAGTGGGAAGGATCTTCTTATAGAAGTTAAGAAGAAAGAAGATCCACAATTCTTTGTGGTCATAAAACCTAAAATCATTTTGACCAGCACAAGAGTGGATGATTTTCCGGAGGAAATTCAGGAACTACTGGAAGAGTTCGCTGATATAGTGGTGGATGAATTACCTCATTCGTTGCCGCCAATGAGGAGCATAAGTCACCACATAGACCTGTACCGGGAGGTATTTTGCTAAACAAGGCCGCATACAGGTTGACGCCTCAGGAGAACGAGGAGGTTAAGAAGCAGGTCCAGGAGTTATTGGACAAGTGATTGGTTAGGAAAAGTTTGAGTCCGTGTGTCGTTCCAACGTTACTCAGCCCAAATAAAGATGGAGGCTGGAGAAGGTGCACCGATTACATAGCCATTAATAAGATCACCATGAGGTATAGGTTCCCATTGCCAAGAATGGATGACTTGATGGACTGTTTAAGTGGATCCAATTTTTTTCAAAGGTTGATTTGAAAAGAGGATACCATCAAATTCGCATGAGGGGTGGCGATGAGTGGAAGACAACCTTCAAGACCAACGAATGGTTGTACAAATGGCTAGTCATGCCGTTTGGCTTGACGAATGCCCCAAGTGCATTCATGAGGTTAATGAATGAAGTGTTGAAAGAATTCATTGGAAACTAAGGCAGAACATCTGAAACACTTAGCTGCAGTAATGAAGAAGCTACAGCAAGAGAAGTTGTTGATCAACATGAGGAAATGTTCATTTATGAAGACATAAATCATTTACTTGGGGTTTGTCATATCGGCAAATGAATTGAATATGGATCCAAGTAAAGTGGATGTAATAAAGAATTGGCCATCACCAAGAATGTTTTCGAGGTGAGAAGTTTCCATGGAATGGCGAGTTTCTATAGGAAATTCATCCAAAATTTTAGCGGAATCGGCGCAGCGATGATGGACATAGTCAGGAAAAGACATAAATCTTTTCATTGGACTGAAGAGGCTGAGAAAAGCTTCAATCTGTTGAAGCGTAAGATCACCGAGCAACCGGTGTTGGTGTTGCCGGATTTCCGGAAGACGTTCTAGGTGAAATGTGATGCGAGTGGCTTTGCCATAGGAGCAGTCTTGAGTCAGGATGACAGACCAATTGCTTATTTCAGCGAGAAGCTGAATGAGGCAAAGGAAAAATACTCCACATATGATAAAGAATTTTATGCCATCATACAGGCATTGAAAAAATGGAGACACTATTTAATTCCAAGGGAATTCATTTTATATAGTGATAATCATGCATTGCAATATGTAACTCAATAGGAGAAATTAAATCAGAGGCATGTTAAATGGGTAGAATACATGCAGAATTTTACATTTGTTATCAAACATATTTCAGGTACTGCTAACAAAGTGGTTGATTCTTTGAGAAGAAAATGGTTGTTGTTGCAGGAGTTCAAAGTCAAGACTTTAGGCTTTGATGATCTCAGGGAGATGTACGCAGATGATGCAGATTTTGCAGAAGCGTATGGAACAGATGAGAACCCAGTTCTCAGAGACTGAAGTTAGTGGATAGATTACATGATCCAAGATGGATTGTTGTTCAGAGGAAATCAATTGTGTATTCCAAATTTCTCCATGAGGGAGAACTTGTTGAAAGAAAAGCACAACAGAGGCTTAGCAGGGCACTTTGGCCATGACAAAACATTCGGAAAGCTGAGCGAGTCATACTTTTGGCCAGGGATGCGGCCAGAAGCTAGAAGGTTTGTTGACAGATGTAGAATTTGCCAACATTCTAAGGGTAGAAAGAAGAATGCAAGAATCTATCAGCCATTGCCCATACCAGAAAGGCCATGGGAGGCGATCAGCATGGATTTCGTACTAGGACTGCTGAGGACGCAAAGAGCACATGATTCGATCTTTGTGGTGGTTGACATGTTTTCAAAGATGGCACATTTTATCCCGTGTCATAAGACCAGCGATGCGACTCGCATAGCAAATTTATTTTTCAAATAGGTTGTTAGACTTCATGGACTGCCGAAAAGCATAGTTTCGGACAGGGATACCAAATTCATTGCACATTTCTAGAGGACACTCAAGAAGAAGATGGGAACTAACTTAATGTTTAGTTCTTCCTATCATCCACAGACAGATGGGCAGACAGAAGTGGTCAATAGAAGTCTAGGGGACTTGCTGAGGAGTTTAGTGATGGAACACCACAACAGCTGGCATAGCGTATTGCCACAGGCAGAATTCGCTTACAATGATTCGGTGAATCGAAGAACAGGGAAAAGTCCATTTGAGATAGTATACGACAGACAGTCGAAAGGTGTTTCGGAGCTGATGGATTTGGAACAAATAATGACTCAGAGCGCAAGCGCTGAAAAATTTGCTGAGGTGATGAGGGAACTTCACAGCAGGGTGAAGCAGCGACTAACAGAATCGAACCAAGAATATAAGCGCAGAGCGGATCAACATCAGAGACAACTTCAATTTGAGGTTGGCAATATGGTTTTGGCACATCTAAGGAAAGAAAGGTTCCCAAGGGGAACATACAATAAGCTGAAAATGAAGAAAATTGGGCCATGCAGAGTCCTAAAGAAATTGGGAGAAAATGCTTATGAGATTGAACTACCGAATGAGATTGGAATATCTTCGACGTTCAATGTCTCAGACTTATATCCCTATAAGGTTGAGGAAGCAAGAGATGAGAGTGATGAACAGCCATAGGTTCAGTGGGAGAAGCAGATGCCGATTGCAGAAAAGCCACGGATGGAGCGTATACTCGACCGAAAGGTGAGCAAGAGGACCAGGTGGAAGGAATACTTTGAGTATCTAGTTAAGTGGAAGAACCATCCAGTGGAATATGCTAGTTGGGAGACAAAAGCAGTGATTCAAAAGCATGGACAAAGCGTGCAGGAGCTCATGGACAGGATCCCATGAAATATTTCAAGCAGGGGAGTATGATGCAGGAGCATCGTGACTACCAAAGCCAGCGTGGAGCCAGCACATGTGTTTTTAAACACATGACATATAAGCTTGGTAACTTTTTGAATTTTCATTAAATATGAAGCGCCATATCCTTCAATGAAACATTTATGAAGGAGCGCCTGTTGTATTCTATCAGACCTCGAGCCTTACGCTCTTGTCTGAAATAGATAGGAGGCATTTAATAGATTTAATGCAGGTAGATATGATTTTATTTCTAGATTAGATAGTTTAGAGTTCGTGAGGGAAAATGGATATAGAAACCCTCCTTTTTATCATTGTAACAATAATCAAGCATTCAGGAGAAAGGAGAAAGCAGAGAAAATTGTGAAGAACACCCATGTATAGGCATTTGAATTAATAGAAGAGCGTTCTGACTCAAACTCATGTCTGGTATTGTTTCTCTGTGTGTATGGTTCATATGCTTATGAATGTTTGTTTTCTTGATATGCATTTTCTTTGTACAAGCTATGCATGAGATTTCATGTTTGAAACTGAAGTCTGAGAAGGAAGAGAATAATTTTCAATTGTTTCTCTATCTGATCCAGGAGATTCCTACAAGGTGTGCAGTGGAATTCATCCGCAAGGAGTGCGTCGATGAAGGCTCGATATTTTAACACTTGTTCTCATTCATCCAGAAGCAGAAGTGGGTTGTTGAAGCCGTGCAAGGTGTGCGCAGGCTGAAGAAGAAGTCTCAGTTGTGAATCTGAGTGAAGGAAGGTAAAGACTATTGTTGCAAAGTAGTGCGCAGAGTTGGAAGGGCTCAACACTTTGGGAAGTTGTTGAATACTGAGCGCAAGGAGTATGCGCAAGTTCCTCTGAAGAATCAGAGTGGAAAATCTTAGGAGGTATAGTACCTTCGTGATATCATAAAAGGGAAGCGTCGTAGGTTGGCGAGTAAGGAACACTTAGTAATTCTCAAGGACTCGTCGAAGGAAGAATGGATGGTTGAGACTCTCTGAGGAGATCTCACGAAGTTCTAAGGACCGTCAGATCTTGCAGAGTTGCAGGAAGGTTACAGAGCGAAGGCCCAAATAGTCGAAGCTCAGGAGGAGACAGAGCCGTCGTTCAAAATCACGAGGGCCGTTAGATCTATCCGAGATATCGGGTATCAACGAATCGGGAGTTGAAGCTCCAAAATTAGAGAACAAAAGTTGCGATATCGCGAGACGTGATATCTCAACAAGATCAGAGTCTTCGTTGGGGGGGAACGCGTGTACGAAGATCCTCATCTCGCAAACTCAGACATCGGAGGACCGGAGAGGAAGTCCTTCAGCTTCGCGAGTAGTGAAGCGACGAGATAATCGGGGTCGTCCATATGAGAAGACATGTGTCAGAGATCAGAAGATCTCGTGAACTCGGAAGTTCGCTGGGTGAGAGCCAAATATTTAGCGCTCAAAGTTACGAGGACGTGAGGAGAGAGGAAAAAGGATAACCATTAGATCTGGTAGTAGGAGAACCGTCAGATTAGATCACGAAATCGCCTATTGGGACTTCATGAGTTGAAACTCCAGATTTGCGCAACGAAAGTCGCGAGGTGGCGAGACGCAATATCCCGGCGACTACGTCAGCAGTGGGGCCACAAGAAATAGTGGAGGACAGGTGGCGTGGGTCGTCGGAGCTTTAGAAGAGAGATAGTGGATCTCGGCGTCTCGGGTCTCATAAGTTCAAGGACCAATTATTTAAACTCGCGATTGGCGAGGTCGCGAGGAAGCGAGATCGGGAGTTCGGTGCCTCGGACCTCAGAAGTTGGAGAACCGGGTTCTTGGTGTTGAGAATAGTGAAGTCGCGATAAGGAGAAGTCCCGATAACAGAGAGATAAAATCAGCGTTGACTGATATCTCGGGTCTCGGGGACTCGAGAACCCAGAATTCAATTTTGAACTCGCGAAGCCGCGAAGTTCCGATTCTCCGAGTGAAGAAGGGGAGGATCGCGCGGAGAGTTGCTGTGGGTATTAAGAGATCCCGATAAGGGATTTGAAGAGCATTCCAGCTCTTCGGGCCAGAAGGAAAAAAAGGTCCTGGTGATAGCGAACGCGCGGGTGGCACGTGCTGCATCACAAAACAAAGGACCGAGCCAAGGCGGGGCAACCCAGGACAACCCGCCAAAGCCACAAGCAAAGAACATTACCACGAAGCCAAAAAAGGACACGAGGAAGTGGTGTGAGTTCCATAATAGCTCCACTCACAACACAAGTGAGTGTCGGGCCAAGAAGTCACTGGTAGCCGAGTTGAAGGCTTCTAAATAGGATGCATGCTCTGACTCTGAATCAGAACCTGACAAGGGGAATGACAGGGGGAAGCAGATTATCGATGCAGAGCCCAACGCCACCGTTGCCACCACGAAGATCTAGAAGGAGGAACCAGAAGATCCAGAGGAGGCAGAGCATCTCTTCCATTCCAACATGTGGGTAAAGGGTTCCCCATTGCAGTTCATTGTCGACAGTGGGAGCCAGAAGAACCTCATCTTGGTAGAGGTCGTGAATGTAACATCCCGCTCTAGCGCACTGAGAAAACTTATTATTTGAGGACACTTTATCGATAGTGATCTCGACTCTTATGATGTTAGACCTTTTATACTTGATTGTGATGCGATTGACAGATGACATGATGTGTTACTATTTGATGTAGACAGATGCTATTGACTCAGTTTATTTGAGTGTGCAAGGTTTTTTACCTTGAGGATGCAGAGGCATCGATAGAACCCCCTTGGACTCCGGACTGAGTCAGGGAGTGTGTTTTTGGGTTGATATGTTTACTATGATGTTTCATTTGATGTGATGATTTGATGTTGACATTTCAGACATGATTGTTGATGATGCAGGCTGACGATAGCTTGCCGACCAGACTCACATATGGATTAAAGGGGCCACACACGATTTGCAAAGAGGTTGAGGGAGAGGGGTGGACAGCAGCCCTGCCACCGCCTACTAGCACTCCCACCATGGCTCGAACTGTAGGTTAATGATTACCTAGTTCGAGAGGACCCACGATACCGTGAGGGCAGACTGCAACAGTCGCTCACGATGATTCTAAGGGGCGCGCAATAAGGCGGGGGCCTTATTCCTTAGAACCCTTAGTCTCCTACAAGTTCACTTGGCAGAGTGTTGACTCCAGGGGTTATAGATGTCTACCAATCAGTCCAGTTGGCGAGTTGCACCCTTAGAGCACGTGGTGCATCCTGAAGGGCACGTCGCACAAAAGAAATTCAAGAGGCGAGTGGAACCCTTGGAGCACATGGTGCGTCCTGAAGGGCACGTCGCCATAATGTTGGATGAAGGAGTCACCCTAAATAACCCTAAGTCATCAACACCTGAATAAATCCTAAAAAAACCCCTAACCAAGCGTCACCAGTTCAGAATTTGAGCCCTTTGTCAAAAAAAAACATAATTCAAGACTATACATTAAATATTCTTTATCCCTATGATTTGCAACCTCCGCCTAATCCAAGGAGTTCCTTCCTTAATTAAATACATAAAAMAATTCCTCCGTTAATTGAACTCATAAAGTAATTTCTTCCTTAGTCGCATACATAAGGCCTTTCCTCATTCCCAGTGATAAGCTTGATAATTTATCTTTTAGTGAAGGTACTGCTACTTCGCCCTAACATAAGAATCAAACTTAACCATCTCCTAATAACCATGCCATTGTATTCCAGCTCACAATAGCTCAGCCATTCAAATATCATTAGAAATTTCATTTCCTACTAGCTAGCATTAACAATACAGGTGCTAATAATAAAATTTTAACAAAAAAAAAAACCCCACTTGAGCTAATGTGAGCCTTCATAAAGTGTGTAGGGTAAAATAAAGAAATTTAAGAAATTAATTCATTTAGGGGGGTTGTAAAGTTGAAAAGAAAAAATTTAATGAGTTAACTAATGGGAGTTAAAAGAAAAATATATATACATATATTTATGATTTAATATATAAATATATATATATATATATAAATATATAATGAAAAGATGCTTAACGCATTTCCCTTTTCGAATTTTCAAAAAAAATAATAAAAGAAAAAAATAAAAGGGGGGGGGATCTGCTATGAGGGATTGTTATGCTGCCAAAATGGAAAACTAGATTGATTGCTTGTAGGAGTTGGGGATTTTCTCAGCTGACTAGAGTGGTAGCTCAGCCTTGGAGGCGAGCTGGGAAGCTAGGCCATTGCCTGGATTGTGTGTGGCCCCTTTGCGGCTCAGGGGGCTGAGGGGGAAGCAAAGTACCCCTAGCGTTTGGATGGGAGGTACCGGTGAGTCCTCTACGGTCGGCACAGAGAGGAACGGAGCGACGTGCGGACAACACTTGAGGACAACGCTGAGGAAACAGTATGATTTTTGGTTCTGGTAGAGTAGCAAGCAATGGATATTTGGTTAGTTTGGCTTGTGATTTAAATGGGTAAGCTGATTTCTTTTTGTTCCGTGACTGAGTTTTTTTTTATAACTGTCTGATTCGATTCTGGAAGATATATGGTTGAAGTTGTCTCTGTTGCCTATCTAAGATGCCTTGTCAGCATTTGAGTACTGAAATTTTTATGTAATGAACCCTTACGTTAGGATTTACGTAGTGTAGTTTAGATGAGGTAAATCTATTCTGAGATATTGACTGTAATGCGTTCGATTCCATCCCTCCCTTCTACTTGTAGCTCAGTCCTTAAGAGAAGTCATGGATCCCTAGTGTTTTAATTAGGGGTCTGCGCCTTTCCTTTAATGGGGGTTTACCTTGCTGACCTGGTTCATGCTCTTCCGAGGGAAGATGTTCCATCCTGGAAATTTCGCCCTGGCGAATGCCACCTCGAGACCCCATCCATAGCCTGTGCACTGGAGAATCGGGCCTGTTAATGTCCACACCTCGCTGACTTCCTCCACAAATTTTTCTTCCTATTGCCGCGAGTGCCCTTGTAGCCGGTTTAGCTGCTTCCTTGCCCAAGTCCCCCTGGCCATCCCGCCTCCTTCTCCAATATATGGTTGCCTCTTGGAGAGAAGGCGTGGCGATTAACCTCCGTTGTACATGGGAGCCTTGGCGTTGGGCTAAACTCAACACCGTTACTGACTTGATTAAACCCCAATTTCGCCACTGTGCGTCGACTGATCCGTGCATAGTTTCGAGGTGCTTTCCACTATGCAGAACCGCCTGCGATACTCCCTGCTAGTGGACGGTGGTGGATCCCCGAATTCCTTATTTGGTCGGCGGATCCCTTGCCTGGCATTGCTAAATTTTCTGAACCTTGTTATTTATTTTAGCTTACTGCGTCATAACTTGCACGCGAATTCGTTTTCCCTTTTTCCGAGATTGGAGGATATTGTTTTATATTTTATTTCTCTGGACCATATCCCAAGATCAAAATTAAGGTGGATCGTGTTTAATTTAATATAAGTGGTGAATGAGGGAAGATTCACCACATTTAGAATTGTTAGGACAGCCCCTCGATTACAGCGTTTATAAGATCCAGGAATCCTCGCCCTTAGATTTCCTGCTTTTAGGTTATTACCAGGATTACCCCGTTTTCTTCTTAAAGGTTCAAATGCGCCTTTAGAAGATTTGTAGGCAGCGAGGAAATTCCCTTCTCTCAAGAGGAACCTTCTCGTTTAGCGAGCCAACCTTATTTTATCATAAAACTTAAGACAACAACGATATCTTATGTATTTTAGCAGTAAAATGGAATGTCAGTTTTCGATAACCTGAATGAATTAAATGTTATTTCTATTGCACACCTATGGCCATTTAATGTGTAGGTATTGTTGTTTCATTTTACTATTAATTGAACCCTTACTGTAACGTTCACATAAATGTTTAGTGAGGTGGAACCGCCATGCTACTGTATTATACCATGGGTTAATATCTGAAGGTGAATGCTATGGCATTATCAAAACCACATATAATCTTAGTATTGATGGCATCATATTAAATTAATGGTTAATTCGAATGCAGGGTTATGGGATATTAAGGATAAGGGACTTGGGTAATCATTGGGAGGCTATTGACCATTACTGTTATATTGTCTTGCAGTAAGTGAAGATTGATGTTATGGCATCATAAAAACAGAATACATTAAGTCGATGCTAGAATTTAAGGTGCGTGGTTTACTTTAGAACTAGATGACAGGTGGAGCTCATACGCCTCAGTTTCAAGTATCAACGTATTAATTTCAAGTATTAAATCCAACGTAGTTCCAATCTTTATAGGTAAGGCTCTGCCAGCATAAAGCGCATTCCAGAAAGCCTGGGCATTGGCCAACCTTTGTATGTTGTTTCTTGTATGGTGATGATGTTTTTATTTATTGTCGTTTAAAAAAAGGGGGGGTGTTAAAATTAAACACTATCACTTTACTAATTTCTATTTATACATTGTCCTTCTGAACATTGTTATTTTTAACATGGTTCATTTAAATATTGTTGTTGTTACGTATTGTCAATTTTAAATATGAGGTCATCAAGATTTTATTTATGGCTGGGTCGAGTGTAATAAGGGCGTATCTGCTACGGTTGTTGACTGGTGAATCCGTTGTTACCTGTTGCATTGGTGTAAATCTCCCATTCTGCGTCGTGGAAATTATCTGCATAATTCTCCTTTCGTTGTTAAAGGTAGGGCCCATGTTATTTACCCTTGTAACGCTAACAGGAAACCTAGATTCTTCACTACCGAAACAATATCACCTATTCAATATTTAGTGTGGGAAAAATGCTTGTGGTTTGCAGGTTTTTCTTATCGTTTCAATTCACCTTTCAAATTATTTTGTAGAAGTCTTCGAAACGAGAATGAATGGTAGTCTCCTTTTGGATTAGTGAATATATGCTGTTGTTTTCCTTCATTAAAAATGGTTTCACGATTTTTATTTTTTTTTATTCGATAAAATAATGAGATATCGTTGATCTATCTTTCAATGTATAGAATTGGTTGAGAAAAATGGGGTTTTTAAATTAATATAAATTAGTGGGATATGAAAATTGTAATTGAAATAGGTTATAGTGTTTTCCTTTATTGAATTAATCAAATGAAGATTACTTTTTACATCTTCGTGGTGCGTGCAGTGACTTTTCCAATGTTGTTTTAGGTTATGTATAGTCTCCTAAATTGAAAACCTAGACATCAAATATATTTGGGTATGCACCAGCCTTGGGTTAAATTCATCCATTGAAATCATG
>ML861570.1:11764-24071 GCA_009831015.1 Picea engelmannii | reverse complement strand
CTTTGGCCCTACTTTCCACCTCTACTAGACACATCTGACATGGCAGAACAACTCACACCAACAGAGTTAAATACAGACTGCATGAAACAAGCCAGAATTGATCAGATCATGGATACACATATCAAGCACACCCGACAACAAAGGATACCGCTATATCGAGTTGTCAAAGCAGGCCAACTCCTTCACCAAGGCAAGTGGCTCACCAGGGACCAAGTTCAACAGAGGTTTCCTCATCTCATGGAGGAACTCAACGCAATGGGGACCATTTCTTCCTAAGGGGGAAGGAATGATCCAGGTGGATATTGGTGGCTACCCACCTATTCCACTTGGACCCCCACCATTGCTTCTTTCAGTTTTTCAGTTTTCGCACAATTTACTATTTTTAATAGTTTTTTGGGTCCTGAACTTCCGGAATCGTTTTGAGGCCTTAAACGGCATTTTTTTGGAAAACGGGGAGCAACATGGAACATAGATTAATGTTTCTCACCCAAAAGTTGTAGTCCTCGGATAGATCTTTCTAACGAGGTATGGAAGGCGTCAAATGGAGATTGTATGCCAAAGTTACATCCCTGGGAAGTTGATGTACCAACTTACCCAAATGGGGCCCATAGTCTTGGTGTTTTATCTCCTAGGGTTAGGTCTTTCGATGTTTAGGGTTTTCCATTGTTTCTCAATAATAATAGGCCTTCGAGCCTCATTGTAACACAGTTTAGAGGTCAGTAGCCGCCACATCTCTTCTCAAAGATAAGCTACCAGCGCCCTAGCTAGTTTATTTTCATTTTGTTTGTAAGCATATTTCAGTCATTTGTTATTAATGAAATGAAGTCTTATTTCCGCTGCATCTCTGTGTTTATGTGTATTTCTGTATTTCATTGTGTTCCTACATAAATCCATATCATCTGGAAAGGGATATGGAGCCCAAATAGCCTTCCAAAGATAAATAGTTTATGTTGGCAGTTGGCTCACAATAAGCTCCTAACTAAAGAAAACTTGAACAAAAGAGGTTATATGGGGCCGTTTAGATGTACTATGTGCGACCAAAGCTTGGAAATCACTGACCATATGTTCCTAAATTGAAATTTCACTAAACAGGTGATTCATAGCGTCTACTCAGAGCTAGTCCCCCAAATCTCTTGATCGGTAAGCAACATAAGTTTGATTGGTAAATGGCGAAAACACTACAAAGGTTCACTACATAGGAATCCAAGTCTAAGTCGAATTTGGAAGGCCTCGATAAAATTTGTATGCTAGCAAATATGGCTGGCAATAAACAAAATAATTTTCAAAGAAAAGCTTGTCCCCCCTGGTAGTTGCGGCAATCGCGATCGACCAAATGTGGGAGTTTATCTCATCTAGGAAAGTAACAACCCGAGCAGGGGGTCCTTTGCAAGCAGAAGAAGAATCCTGGATAAATAAACTAAACCTCCCAGAAGTCCCCCCCATCTCCCTACCAAGAAAGTCATCATGCTGGCAGCTTCAATTCCACCCCCCAAGATTTCAAAAATTGGCTAATTGCCCAAAAGAGTTATGTTTTATGTTTTGATGGTGCTTCAAAAGGGAACCCATGGGAGGCAGGTGCGGGAGGGGTTCTTTTCAGCCCTAGAGGACAAAGATTGCTAACTTACTCATGGAATCTGGGTATAACCACCAACTATTTAGCAGAGGCCTATGCAATTTTCAGAGGAACTCAACTAGCACAGGAACGACAAATCAATCAGCTGATCATTCTAAGGGAATCCAAGACTATAATTAGGTACTTCATTAAAAAAACAACCCCGAAGAATTCAAATCTGAAAAGACTCGTAGATAGAACCAAAGATACATTATCTTCCATGCTCCCCTCCTTCTACCATATTCAACGCACAAACAATGGTAGCGCAGATGAGCAGGCTAATAGAGCCATAGGAAGAAGACCAGGTCACATGGAAATCATGGGAAGGTTAGATTTTATAGCTCCCCCCTAATGCTTCAGCCCACTTGGATCCACGCTTCACCTGATAGCCTTCTCCACATAGCTTTCCAATGCAAAGGTATTTCAGGACAACTAATCGATAAGCTCAGGGGAAATGCGTACTCGATCATCCTCCAGATCGTGAGAGTTAGTACATTGCAGCTCGTAAAATTGGATCTCCAGGGCCGCAAGATGTTTATACCCCATGGGAACCTGCAGCTGATGTCACTCCTACCCTGCACATTCTCCATCTCCCTCACCTCCTCATTAATGTCGCGCGAGTTAATGGCTTGTGAAGCGATTGAAGCAATGCTCTGCAGCATGCAGATGTTGGTAGAGCCCGTCACCTCCCCTTTTGAGCGTCACCCTCCCACACGATCAAGGTTTGTAGCCATAAGGGTAATTCAGGACGGACAGAGCCAGATTCATTGTCTTTGCCACCATAGGAAGATTTCGGGAATGAATAGTTAATCTGAGGAAGGGATACTAAACATAAAGACAAGTCGTAACTTAGAGAGCAGCCTCAACAGATGCGGTGATGCAGAAAAGGAAGTGGCAAGTAACAAGGCACCTACTCTCAATAGTGGCACTGGCCCATCCAGAGATTATAACAGAGATTGCTACAGAGGTGAAATTGGCTGTGGAAAAAGGGAAAGGATCCAAACTGATCTTGGTTGTCTCACTATCAATTCAATAAGGGGAGAAGCAACCACTGGCAGCACAGTAAAAGGAATTTCTATAGGTCAACAAAATAGACAAGACACATATCCTGACAACAATAACAACAGTACAAACGTAGGCTACATCATCAAGCTCAGGAAGGGTTCAATAGCAAGAATAAGTGCTAAAATGGCCCAGCGTCCAGGACAGGAAAAATAGAAGGAAGAGTCGGTGTAGGATAACTTCTCCAACACCCAACAATTGGCCTTGAGGTTGGACTCTCATAGCTCCACTTTAAACTTCACGCTGGAAACCCTGTCGTAGCATCGCTCCTTGATCAATCAGCTCCAAGATGAGGTCAGTTTTCTCAGAAGGCAAGGGGCAAGAATTGAAGAATTGCATGGAGCTAGAGCTCATAATTCTATAGAGAAAAACTAGAGCGAGGAGTGTGGGAGCAGAACCGATCCAGTTCTGCCAAACCTAAACATTGCCCTGGAAACACTGCTAGAAAAAGAACGAGGCTTCGGGGAAAAGAGTCAGTAAGCAATGCAGTCATGTTTTCAAATTTTTGTAAAAATGGTGAACTGCTTATTAATTTTTGTGTGATAGTTATGTCTAGATCAACCTGATAATGTAGTCTTCAACAGTAGATTATGTGGATAGCTCCTTGTAGCAAGATTACATAAATTTTTGTAGTTGGTTCCCCTTACCAGCACCCTTTTTTGTACTATGTGACTTCAGTCGTGCCTTATATATATATATATATATATATATATATATATATATATATATATATATATATATATATATATATATATATATATATATAATTTAGTTTTTGTATTATGTACGGGCCAAGACTATCATCACCAAGTTTAGTATCAATTGAAGATTGGAATAGTCGTAGTATTCATTGGAGAAATGATGTCAATATACAATACATATTTAGAAGAAGTACATAGAATGCGACATATATTGTGTGTTGATATGAAAAATGACAAAAGAATGATGTCGGTCACATTGAGTATCCTTACTCATCTAATTCAACAACATTAGCAAAATATTCTACTAGGCAATGCCATCTCCATTACAAATTTTAAAATTTTGCGAAAAACTAACTACAATCATGGATTGTGATAGTGCCATATCACTAGAGGAATCAAGTATTGTACAAGCAATACTTGAAGTCTACAAGGAATACAATTTTATGCCAAACACAACGATTAAACAACTTCCAAAACAAATAGATATTTACCCAATTGGCACAATTGGAGATTTTGTCCCAATTGCTAGAAAAGTAGATATGAAAAACACATTACAAATTAAAGATGACAATTTTGATGACGACAAAACAATGGTAAGATCATATTCTTGGTACATTACATACTAGGTTATTTTATTTCCAAATGTCTATCTTTTTGCAATTAATACACATAACTTTCGTATTTTTTATTGTAACAACTCAAGCTATTTGAAACATTTACACATTTATTCACTTAAGTGGAATAACAATTACAAAGTGGAGAGTTTCCTATGATGTTGTTCAAAAATATAAGAAAGAGGAAAGATATAAAAAAACATTTCAAATTACACAATCAACATTTATTACAGTATTGAAAAAAAAAATATGGGAGTTGAAAAAATTGGTTTGCTAAATAAATGTGGTAAGTATAAATATACAAACCCATTTATATATTTGATATCTTGGACAATATATAAACATAAACATATTGTTTCATATACTAACGATCGCATTTTGTGAATGGGTGGAAGGAAAGTTAACAACAACAAATACATATTGAACCCCCTTTGAGCGTGTCTATGTCAGATGCAATTTTCCTACAGGCTCTTTTGCATTAATAGAAGACATAATAATAGAATGTCTAAGTGCAATGAAAATGCCCCTTTATCTATGCACATTGCCTAAATGGTTCTATCAAAACAATAAACAACATTATTGTACAATGCATCATAAGAGAATGTGTGTTGTAAGAATTACTTCTTGTACTAACACAAATTCCATATGAGATATATCTCAAGAAAAAGCCAACTACAATCTATAGTCTATGTGACTTTTGAGTACATAGTAGGTTTACACTCAATGAAGACAACATAGTGGTACATGTGAGCTGAAAAAATGGTAAAAAAAACAAGTTCATTTATGACACATAAAATTTGAGTTACTTATTCTTGACTTTCATTTTGTAGGTTGTGTTTATTTCAAGGGTAGTTCGACATTTCTCATTGGTGTTTTATTGATTGAAACTTCATAATGGTGTAAATGACTAGGAACGGAATTGGTATTTTGTTGATTGAAACTCCATAGTGATGTAAATGACTAAGAATTTCATCTCGTCCTTATCAGTATAGGGAAATATTTCATTGATGGGAAGTCTACAACAACATTTGAAACTAGCTCTTGATCAACATGTATACAACATATGATGAAGTGTTTATACTTTGAAAATAACCATGCCAAGTCATTGAATTGTAAATATAACTTATGGATTTTCCAAATTTCATTCAACTTTGTACTTTTCTCTCAGGGTTGTAGTGCCATTCTCCCATCCAAAGAGCCTCCTTGTTTGTGGTGCCACTAATCATGATATAATGAACGAATTTTTGCGCTCCCCTCCTACATGCTTAATCTTTGCTAATCTTATTATCCTAATCCTATTAACATTACATTGAATTCAGGATTGGGGAGTTTAAAACTAATAATTGCAATTCACAACAACCTTCATCATTCTCTAACGTAAATAAGTTGAAATTAACATGTGTAATGCAAGCATAGTTAATTATTCATAGTACTTTAATTTACTTGTGCCTTTTGTCACCACTGACACATCAACAAAATCATCGAATCACTAATGCCCACACCATGATATGTCGTACATTACGAAGTAAAAGCGAGACACACTTAACAATGTCGCAAACCACACTTAATAATCTTCAATTTCAATGAAAATAATCCAATGAAAATTTGTAGTTATGCTAGTTCCACCCTCCCCATGGCATAAAACTAGGAGCTTGGCACTTTTTCATGCTCGACATATGTAATTTATATGTGCTAACATTTGTAATATGTCGATATGTCAATTTTTGTGTCATTGTGGTTCAATTTCAATAAGGTTGCATATGCGTTAAAGCGAGTATGAAAACTGTATAATATTACTTTTCAAAAAAATAAGAGGAACAAATTCAATATTAAGAATGTTGTAATGTATTGTTGTAATGATGAAAACATATGTAAATATATAAATACCATAACTTTTTCATAAGTTCCATGAAAAATAGGATATAGAACATTGTATTATCCCAAATGTAAAATAAGAACAATTTATATAGTTCTTGACCAATTCATTTTCAATTGATTGACGATAACAAGAACATCATCATTACAATGACACTTGTTTCATATTCTAAGTGAACAAGTGCCATTGTAGTGGCGATGTCTTTGTTGAAAATGTTTTTGTTGTGTTTAGTGGTGTTTTTCTATGCTAATATGTTGTGCTGATCAAATTGAATGTTTAATTATAAATAAATTATGTGTTTAGTCAAAAGGCACCATTTTGATTATGATCAGTTCGTCATACTCCAACAGTTGCGCCAAGGTAAATTGTCATGTGTTTTTCCCAAAATGAAGGCAACATGATACTTCAACAATTGTGTCAAGGTAAATCGTCACATGTTTTTCCCAAAATGATAGCAACATGTTACTTCAGTAGTTTCGTCAAGGTAAATCGTCACATGTTTTGCCGAAAATGACAACAACAAGATGCAAGTGCAAATGAATATTTCCATGAGGAAGGTTTTAACATATGCTTGCAAGTTGCGCTCCTTTCTCATGGAAATTTATCGATCACAAAGATGCACAGTGAACCAATTCCATACCTTGACTGCCAAACTTTGGTATTCACCAGTCTAAGAATATTATGAAATACAACACAAGCTTTAAGCCATATATACATATAGAGATGGATTTCCTCAACATACCTAAGTTTGGTGATGCCTAGAGTAAATTATACAAGAATGAGCAAATTGGTGACGCCTATAGGTATGCTATGAAAATTGAAGCAAAATGATCAAATTATACAGATATGAGTAAAATATTATGGAAATTTGCAACGCTGATAACTAACTATTCGATTACATATTATTTATTGTTTGTTTCTTTGAAAGAAGAAAAAATAGATTACAATTCTATATGGCATTTTATGTCACATGTTGAGGCCATGAAATTCTTATGATAGGATCATTCAACATCATTTACCATTAAGATTATGACAATGCAATCTTCCCACCTTTGTAATGTTTTTAACAACAACCTTACTCTTAAGTTTTAAGGGATGGTGAAGATTTTTGCTCCCATTTGTTAGTCCATTATCATTTTAACTCACTCAAAAACATCCATACAACCAAAAAACTAGGAAATTGTATGACATCCACAAGTATCATTCCAATGGTGCCTATTCTTAGTCCTAAACTAGTAAAAGAGAACAAGTGCACATCTATAGAACTTTAAAGTACCTCTCAGTGAAGGCCTTAATAGGTACTTGGGACTATATTCCAATAAATTATTACTGCCCATAGAAGCCAATATTTTTGTTATCTCCATATATAATTGTTTTAGATATTACCCAAATTTACAAATCTACAAAACCTAAAGGGACCTTGCAATACAATGAACTTTCACAAACACTATATTCACATCCATTTAGTATAAATGAACTCCAATATCAACCATCATAGCAGTAGCCTTAAATGGATTTCTCAATAACATTGAAATTTGTGGATAAATCATATACTATGATGACATAATGACCTAATAACTTCAAGAAGGTTAAAAAACTGCTTGGAATGTTTTACCAAAACAAAGCAAAAAGAAAACACGAGCAATATGTTAAGGATACAAATTGTCAGACATCCAAATGACAAATAGGTCACCAAAATGTAACCTTCAAATATAGTCCACAACCAATTGTGTGTGTTCCTCCATGACATTGCCATTTAATCTTGCAGTTGTATGCTACAACAATGCAATTCAAGTGCCATTTGAAACTGTTAGACTATGTACACGCCAATATATCTAGTACTGGAATCGCACTCCCTCTCATTTATCTCCACCATCGAATAACAACAAAAGATGCAAATATGTTATACAAAGCTTTTTGCCATTGTACACAACATGCAAATATGTTATACAAAGGTTTTTGCCATTGTACATAACATACATAGCAAAAATGTTACAATCTAGAAGAGTATAATGTTACAATCCATAACTACATTTATATTTAATTAAGAAAGGTTCGACACTAACAAAAAAATATAGATTTTCTAAAGTTGTAACCCAACAAAACCCTTCTAGACTAATATATAGGACACATTCTTCAAAAAATATGGCAAACAACTACAAAATTAGCAATACAAGTCGACACATAGCAACATAATTCAAAAGTTTTCCTTCAATATCCTTGATATAAGGTTTACATTAATTTGTAATCATTGGTACTATATAATAGTGATGGATAACCACAATAATAGGAACCATGATAAGCTAACCTCCAAAGGAAACTTAATCTAAACAGATTACAATCTCTATTGTGAGTGCATGCAATGCTTCCATTGATAGTTGATCTCGTGACTACCTTTTGCATACCAACATTTAGTTTATTTGCCACATAGTAGCATCCAGATAATATTTAGCAGAGTTGTATATCAAGTAACAATATATGATTGTGTTAGATATTACCTAACTTTACAAATCTATAAAACTTGAAGGGGCCCTGCAATACAATGAACTTTCACAAACATTGTATTCACAACCATTTAACATAAATGAACTCCAATGTCAACCACCATAGTAGTATCCTTAAATGGGTTTTCTCAGTAACATTGAAATTTATGGATAAATCGTATACTATGACAATATAATGACCTAATAACTTAAAGAAGGTTAAAAAACTACTTGGAATGTTTTACCAAAAAAAAGCGAAAAGAAAACATGAGCAATATGTTAAGGATACAAATTGCCATACATCCAAATGACAAATAGGTCACCCAAATGTAACCTTCAAATATACTCCACAAACCAACTGTGTGTTTCTCCATAATATTTCCATTTAATCTTGTAGTTGTATGCTACAACAATGCAATTCAAGTACTATTTGAAATCGTTATGCTAGTGTACACACTCATATATCTAGTACCAAAATCACACTCCCTCTCATTTATCTCCACCATCGAATAGTAGTAGAACATGCAAATATGTTATACAAAGCTTTTTGCCATTGTACACAACATACAAAGCATAAATGTTACAATTCAGAAGAGCATAAATGTTACAATCCATAACAACATTCATATTTAATTAAGAAAGGTCCATCACTGACAAAAAATTATAGATTTTCTAAAGTTGTAACCCAACAAACCCCTTCCAAACTAATATACAACACAAATTGTTCAAAAAATATGGCAGGATACTACAAAAATAACAATACGAGTTGGCACATAACAACATAATTCAAAAGTTTACATTATTTTGTAATCACTAATACTATATAACAGTGATGGATAACCACAATAATAGGAATCATAATAAGCTAATCTCCAAAGGAAACTTAATCTAAAGGGATTGCAGTCTCTATTGTGAGTGCATGCAATGCTTCCATTGATAATTGATCTCATGACTACCTTTTGCATACCAACATTTAGTTTATTTGCCACATACTAGCATCTAGATAGTATTTAGCAGAGTTGTCTAGCAAGTAACAAACTAAATAGGTAAGGATACATTTGATGAGGGGTTAATTAAAGAGAAAGAATCTAAACAACTAGTTATGAAAAACATATCGTTTCTCTATCACCATTTTCCTGGTTAATATTTTATAAAAAACTAAAATATCTTGATAACATAAAGCATGTGGCATTTCATATCTGCCACAATATTGTACGTGTTGGTGGCCACCTCCCATGTAACATCGCCCAACCAATTGCCAACTACTAAGCTTATATCATGTATGGCATTTGTAGCATGCCATGCAACCATGGATACATTTGTTGAAATGATGCCTTGCATGCCACACCAATGGGCAACTGTCGCTTTCTTTGCCCTACTTTTCTAGCCTTGTCTTTTTTCCTTCGTCCAGGTAGCTATGGCTAGTGTTTTCAACCTTGCCGGTGAACTAGCTTCCCATCATTCAATTATTTAGTCTTCTAAAGCGCTAAGAGTAGGATATTTGATGATGGGTTTGTTGAATCAATAGGGTAAACTTGATTAGTTGGCACAAAGCTCATTGAATCTCCAACAGCTTAGGGAAAACTAAAATACTTCTTAGGGAAAGCCAAGGTTGGACGTTGATTCTCGATGTCTCCTGCTCAATGTAGAGCGCTTCAAGCCCCCAACATTTCATGAAGCTTGAAACCACCATCCACATTGAAGATAGTCGAGTTGGTCTTCTTGCATTGAAGCGAGAACAATTTGTCATTAGAGTGCTCTCCGATAAAGAAATTGTTTGTTGTTAGAGTGCTCTCCAATAAAGAAAAGGTTTGTTGTTAGAGTGCTCTCCAATAAATAAAAGGTGCTTGCTCATCGATCAGGGTTAGCTCCATAGCTTGTTGTCGAGTGCTACTGGTTCAAATATCTATTTCATCATTAAAATGAATATTTGTAATAGTTGCAATTATACCCTACCATGAAACTATCAAACCACAAAAGATACTTAAATCCTCATAAAACCATAAACCCTCACCTCACCACAAAAGATCCCTAACTCCAAATAAAACCCTAAATGGTCTTCGCCAACATTTCAGCCTCTCAACCATCTACAATGATATCCATCTAGACATCCACTCTCCAATGACCTCCTCCATGTAGTTATTTCTCTTTTTGCCCTTTTAGTCTTAGCAAAGTTACGCTAAAATATGTAATTTCACTCTTGCAAAGATAATGTCTATTCAATGTGTATAATCCTATCAATAGTTTCAGCTGCTAGATCCAAGATTGCCATAAGCAGTTACAAAATAAAAGTGAATGACATATATGTGAGGCATAAGTACTCTCCAATCACCATGCATCATCCATGCAGGGTCCCCAGATGTCTTAAAAATACGTAAGGATCAAAACACGAAAGCTATATCCACCACAGGTTCAATTCACAACCATTTAACAATACCTATAAATACATTCTTTGGTAGCACAACAACATAATAGATTAGAAGAGTAGATGTGATATCTGTTTCTTCAACTCGACTCAACAGTTTACTGCCTTGCCTTATAGTGACACAATTTAGAACTAGTTTATTACTCCGACTTCATCTATAACAACTGTATAGTACATTCTCCCCGTTGATTAGTTAGAATTGATTCGGTCCAAGTTTTTGTATCACCATGTCTTCCTAATCTGTTGGTAGTCCATCAATTGATTCAAAAGCAACATACAAGGAGATCTGAGAGCAAAAAGTCATAGAATCGACCCACAATCATTCGTTTTCTTCTCTGAGATGAGCATGCCAGAAGCAACTTTGTTTGATAGTCAAATACAAAGGGATGAGATTGCTCTTATGTAACCTTTATAAAGTGATTATGGGAACAAAATTAAGCCTCTTGATCCCTCTAGTCCCTTTGGCTATTGTAGCAGATACGCTTCCACTAGGAAATGTGAGAAGGATGTCTTTCTCTATCTCTCCAAAATATATATGTATTAAAACATTATAAAAATATATGTATAACATCTCAACAAGTACAATATAGTTTGTTTGCAGGTTTGGGTGTTTCTCACTATTTTGCTTAGTCTTGCACCTCTTGTCGAACGTCTAAGATTTATCACCGAGCAACTGAAAATTTTCATAGATATATGCACACAGGTTTTGTGAAATCTATACTGAATATTTGGTCACATAGTTCCATCCACTTTGTATTGTATATGTATATATACTAGGAATGCAGTGACTCCATGATTTATTATGTATTTAGTGGTTCTACAATATGATGATTTAATGTAAATTGTCTAAGAGAAATTACAGTCTACACCGGACCAACAGGTGGGGTGCTTATCATGTATTTGGTCACATAGTCATATTTATGGATACCAAATTACACTGATGGATTTTTCTTTTCAGAAACTATTCGATATTTTTAAACTAAAATCTATTGAAGTTTAACTTTTGGATAATGGTTGCAAGCATAGGATTTTGTCACACACCCACTACCATAATAAATTTTTTTGTTGCTTCCTACATAATCTGAGCCCCCGAAATATCTACGGAGGCCTAGCGTAAACTATTTCTCTCTCTTTCTCTGCTCCCATGTGATCGTGGGTCATGATCACAGGTCAAATAACCATGGCACCTCTCAATAATTCGCGCCTCAACGCTACAGAGATGTCGAATCGTTCGACTCTGCAACCGCCGAACCCCAACAAGGCTAGCGACTGGCCAATAGGGACAAAATCCCAATAGGGTTAGCGAACGACCAATAGGAACGAGCCCTGTCGCGTGATTGAGTGGAGTACAGGTGGCAATAGGGAAGCATGACACGGTGGGCGACGTGACAGGAGACGGGTCCCACTTCACATGCCACACCATTCCGGACCCCCCCCCATTAAAGGTAGAATGGCAAGGGGGGTCCGGAATTCGCATGAGCACCGTTGATCAAGGCGAATTAATCCCGACCGTTCAAGAGTTGCGCGTTCGATT
>WSFP011413956.1:0-24071 GCA_009831015.1 Picea engelmannii | reverse complement strand
ATAGCAACAATATGACAATATTTTCAACTAGGAAGAAATACACCTATGATTAAACAAATCAAATTTTATACTTTGCACATTAACATGCAGAGAGTTGTCATTTGACAAAGAATGGTTCGAAGGAAGAAGCATCACAAGAGTAGTTCATATATATGTAAATAACAATGATAAAGCATTAGGTAACAATGCAATTTTCATCTTGGCTTGATATGCTTAATAATCTCACACACTCAAAATTTGATAACATGAAATGTACTTGGCACATGTGGAGAAGAAGAATTGTTCTTCTTTTGTCTATGTCATTTGATTGTAGCCATGACTAGGGAATGTGTAAACATCCACACACTAGTGATTAATAATGACACTAATAAATGAACACATAAGCCTTAACACTTAATCTCATTTCTTATTCAAAGTTACCTTCTACCATAGGGGAATATGCATTATTTAAGTATGAACACCCCTACCATAGGAGAATATGCATTATTTAAGTATGAACACCCCTATTTGTTGAGGTGACAAAACTCAAAAGTTTCATATTCTGACACTTGGACATTTAAATCAATTTGTAAACTCTAATTAATTTTCTTTCTTTATGTCTACTTTTAGGGCCAAGCAAACACCTTTTCCCCTTCAAGGTGACTTCAATGTCTCCAAACAAAGTGCGAAGTCAAAATCCATAACCAACTCAATATTGGCCTAACATCCATTTGATCAAACCAACAAACTATTTTATTTTTATCCTTATAGTAGGAGGACTATTTTGAAGTACATCTAAGTAGCCAAACAACTCTTCTCTATCCAACCAAAGACCTTGAACATGTTTCTCAACATTATCATTTTCCATAGGAGTTGTGTTGGCATTTTCTTCAAATTTTGTTGTCTTAGTATGACTCTCCATAGGGGAATTCATTATATTAGGTGCTACATATTGTTCTAATAACTACCATAAACCTCATGACTAGAAATACAACCAATTGAACTTTATGACATGCTTGCAAATGTTGTTGTGAAGAGACCATGTGAATTCACACACTATAAAATTTGTGAGATACCAGATGATGAGGTATTTCTTGTCATGATTGGTTTGACTCACTGAATCCATCGTTTTTTCAAATTTCTCCTCTTTCTTGTAGTTGTTAATATAGCCTTCTTATTTCATTATTTGCTTGAACAAAAAATATAGTTCAACAACTTTTGTGAACAAATATGTCAATTAGTCCATCCTACGGGTGCATTTCATCCTTTGATCATATAGATTTTATATCTTCAAGAGGAAATGGTACGACTCTATAGAAGTGTTGGTCTCTTGATTTGCATAAGGGTGATCACAACAACCTTTTACCCACATCCCTAAATGTGAAGAAATATGTTAGTGGATTGGGTGTTTATATATATATATATATATGAAAATGATATCCCAATACAAAACAAAAAAATAAAGGAAGAGTATGTGAACTTACATATCTTGTTTTCTACTACCTAAGTCCTATTGAAATATTACAAGAAATTCTCCTCAATTGTGAATTTGATGAAAAATCCATTGATTATGTTACCTATTGGTTCATAAATGGAGCAATGATTTGTGATATAACTTAACTTGGTGAACATCATATTTTACTTCTTTAGAGAACTTGCCAACATTTGCACATTAATTGGTCTCACACCCTCCATATGTGCAAAACACACAAGATCACTTCACATCCCCAATCCTTCTACCAAATTCAATGTTTTTCAATGTGACAATCTTAGAATAAGTACAAATTAAAAAATGACTAGATTAAACTTACCTACATTGATTTTAATAAGTGCGTCATTGACCATGAATGCATTAAATTTCCATTCGAGATGAATTTTGCAACACCTATGCATGAGCTAATCCAACCATTGAGAATTATCAAATGATTCATTTTGTGATGCCACAACCCATGCCACTTGTACCATACTTTGATTTTCATCAAAAGGCACGAGGGTGTAAAACTGATATCAAAGAATAGATAATACGAAATTTAGGTTATTAATGACCTTGAGTCACAACCTAAACAATCATAGATGTTTAGTTATTGAAATTACACATACACTGTATTTATTTGTGTTGAATGTTGCATCCATGGCTATTAAGTTGTTATGGGATAGTTTAACCATGGTATCTAACATCCATTTTTATTTGAATACCCATTAAAATTTGAGACCTTTTCACCATTGTGATTTTAGAAAAAGAAACATCAGCCCCTTTCCTTTTGATACCAAAGGTTGACACACATTTCATCCTTCTTATGAAGTTGATAATTCTCTTCCTCAAGCGATTGCATATGTTTATAACATCTCTTCTGGACAAAAATTAGTTTCTATCATGATCAATCATATCCATGTCAACATGTCACTTAATGTTTATTTTTAGACAGAGACAATTGACACCTCCAAAAAGAACAAATTTTCTACATAAGACCCTAAGTCCCCTGAAACCATAGGTTTATACAAGGCCCTGAAATCACTCAACATGTCATGTTGGCAATGATCAGGCCATCTATCCTTATGTTCATACTCATACATGTTGTACATAAATATAACTATTTTTGGACTCAACCATAATCTTCACAATGAAATGGCATTGGCAATACCTCTTCTTCACAAATGGTCTACTTCGTTTAGTTGACTAATAATCTCCTCTTCCATACCTCGGGCCATATGAGCAAGAGTAATTGCATAAGAAATTAAAAAAACATTAATACACACAATTAATGATAGTAGATATGCATTCTCATAACTAACATGTCAATAAGAACTTATGAAATATTTAGAAATTGTATTGCAAGGAAGTTGTACCCTTGTGTGTTGGCAGTTAATTTCTTAATATGCATAGGAATTACAAGGAGCATTTGGATTCATTTTCTTCCCTATCATAAAGTCAGCAACTCTAGGTGTAGGGATCAAGGTGACATGACCAATACTTCTCTCTGATGCATATATTTTAGACCATACCAAATCTTTATTGTAAAAGGTGTTCTTGTCTTTGAGGCCTTGCACCTCAAGGCACACAATCATCTTCCATTTGCTTTCATTGACCATTTTGTATGGATACCTATGAAAACTAGACATTTAAGTGGTAGTTTTTTAGGAAAAATGTGTGATGGCACATCATACCATTATCTTAGATAGAGCTAATGTTAATGTAATTTGATTCCCACTCTTTACATATTGAAATAAAACACAACTCTTTATATATGGCACAACTCTTGATAGTAAACGACAAGCAATGTAAGGAGTGGCCAATATATAAATGAATAAACATTGAATACTAAGAATTGTATCAGTAATGTGTCTAATTTACAATACATAATGGCCACATCCATTCCTTAAATCACTAAGCAACTTCGTGGTGTAATAAGAAAGTCCAAAGTGTGTCAATTCTGCAAATCAATAAACCATATCCATGCATTAGTAACTCACACAACCATCATTAAGAGATGGTTCAAACACAAATGCACACAAACTTTATCGATAGATTAATAGATCAAGTCTCGTAGATCGTTCATGAAATGACTAGTCTTCCCATCATTTACAAATTCTTATAGTTAAACACACAAACAACGATGCCAAAAAGTCCATACCAATATATAACCTCATTAGTGATATATTGATTATTGTACAAGGAAGTGGTTTTATCCTAAAAGAGGTCACCAAAATGCCAACAAGATATAATAAATCAATATTATAATAGTTTTATAGAAGAGGAAAAATAATCAAATAATTTTGTAGAGAAGGCATAACTATCAAATAGTTTCCAACCATTCAACATTAAAAACATCTTCAACAATTCCAAAATCCCTATAGATCATACATAATTAATTGAAAATGTGAGAGTGAAACTTGGAATATTTTTAACAAACACCAAGAGTGTAAAATTTAAACTTATTTTAAAATACTCAATAATTGAATCATGCTTTCATTCCAAATCCTAGGTCTTTTTTTTGCAGTCTAAGTACATACAAACAACAACCACACCATCACACATAACACGACAATCATAACAAGGAAAAATTGATATGTATGGAGTTTATATCAATGTTGATCACCCAATACTAATGGAGTTAAGATGTTTGACCCACATCATATGTGACATGCTCAACTACATACGACTTTACCACATATGATAGAGCCCTACACATACTTTGAACCTCCATATGTTCCTCACCAATCCATAGGTGGTGTATGCTAAAGCAATGTAAATTATCAATAATGGTTATGGTTATTGCTTCTATATGGAGTAGTATGAGATGGTCATTTCTAATTACATATTTATCTTTCATTTAATTAGATATGAGTAATGTGTTGGTAAACACATTAATATGATTCACACCATATCTTTTGGCATCTTTAAGCCCTTCAATAAGGGAAACATATTATTCTTGATTGTTTGTGGTCCTCCAATATAAAAATGATTTCCTTTCGATCATCTCATTCTACACTTGATTGTAGAACAAATAAGTAAAATATTTAGGGTTTGGCCTATAGGTGACCCCAATGTACAGTTATCATTTGTGCACCATTTTTAGAATCTGTTACATAAATTGTCCAAGAAGTTTTAGTTTGGAAGTTTTAAGTTTGGTATCCATAGGTATTAATTTTATCTTGTTTGATGAAAACAATACACATTAAAACTAGTTTAGTTATAATGATTCAACATTTTCAACAATAACAATTAATTTTAATACATTGACAGAGATTCCAATTTCAACAAGACAAACATTACACTTGAGTTTTCACAATCAAAGAAGGCATTACAAATCTAAACAATTAAAATGAAGAAGTTCTAATTAGATTTTCAACAATTGTCAACAAAATAATTTCGACAATGAGAAATGAAAATTAGATAAATCATTAACTTAAACTCGGACTCAACATTCCATGAAATCATTACAAGCAACAAAAATTTGACTCGACATTGTCAACACTTTTCCATACAAAAACTAGACCAATCTTAAATTTAAAATCTCAACAAGCTTGAGCACACTAGTTATGGCAATGAAGAATTAAAATCGGAGCTATCGTTCACTACAACTAAAAATGTACATTGCATGAAGACATTACAAGTAACAAAATCCTACTCAACATTTTCAACACTATTCTATATAGAAATTTGACCAATCTTAAACTTTAAAACTCAATAATAATCATCACAACAATTTCAACAATGAAGAATGCAAATCTAAGAAATCATTAACTCAAACTTAGACTTGAAGACATTACAAGTAATAGAATCTCAACTTGACATTTTCAACACTATTCAATACATAAATTTGACCAATCTTAAATTAGAATTTCAACAATCGTCACAACAATTTTGACAATGAAGAATGTAAATCAAATCAATCATTCACAATGTTTAGTAAGAATCTTTAGGTACACATGACAAGGCCCAAGCCAATTATATTATCACTCCTTGATTGACAATTCCTTAAAACAAAACCACAAAGAAAACAACCTTTCATTCTAAGTTTAATGGTGGAATAACAAGCTTTAAAACACAATCACAATTTTTTTTTTTGAGACAATTCAACTTCCCCAACAATGATCTAGGAGGAATATTTACATCCAAACCATTCAATAAAAACCTTATATACTATGATCTTAATTGAGGACTTATAATAATTTTATAGATAGTGAGGTGTATCAATGGAGGCATGTGTCCCATCACTAAGCATTTTCCTACTATTTCATAAGGCAAATGCTTCGAGCAAGAAGAACCCCGCCCCATTTTCATCGTGGTCATTTGTAATTTATGGAATGACCAAACCACTCTCAAATTCTTATCCATGAATCTATTGTTACTCATATCCATTCAACAATATAAGTACACCATAGATATGCATATTTATATTGTTAATGGTTAACTATATTTATGTGGTGTCAGTGAAAAAAATTGCCTATGATGAGTTGATTTTCGTGGTTGTATTTGCAAGTTTCTTCTTGTTATGTGTTGTTTGTATGTGACTTTGTAAATTGATGACATCGTAATTTAATATTGGGTTTTTGAGAGTTCTGACTAAAAGTGTTTGTTATAGAATTTCTATAAATTGGTAACTTGTTTAGCAAATTAGGCACATGACAATGTAAAATCAAAGATTCAATTTCAAAACTTAGTTCTTTGTGGATGACTATAAGAATAATTATGATTAATGTTAGTTTTTGACTTTAGTATTGACTACTTTGGAAAAGAGCAGGTATGCGTACAATTCACTAGATCAAATCTAGACAAGGGAATTATTCTAAAAAAATTATTAGAAACCATACTCTAAGTTGAGACATTGGTATTGTCTACTTTCAAAACCAACAATGAGGTATTATCTATTTTTGAAATCTAACTACTTGCTATGCGATGTGAACAATTATTTGAAAATTTGTAAAGTTCCAAGTTTTATAGAAGTTAAGACATCAAATCCAATAAAATGCAAGATCAAATCCAATAAAATGCAAGATGAATGATAAAATGATAATTTTATACTTATAATCTACCACCCAAATATCCCTCTCCCAAAAGAAAAAAATCTAAAAATTTAAGAATTTTATTCTACTACTCAAGATCATATCGAAAATGGACTGATTTTTCCCAAACTAAAATGAAACTTAGGCATACTAAACAATTATAGGGAATCGATTTCAAAACCTTACTTCTAATTTCAAAAGGCCAAGATTATAAGTTTTGTCACAAAATAGTTGATGGAAGGACCTTTGATGCATAAAACAAGCACATTCTATATGTGGATACAAAATTTGGGTTGAGTAACTTGTCAAAGGTAACATGGATCAGTAGCATAAACAATATCTCATCACAATAGTAAACCTTGTTAATTTTGAGATTGTTGGTAGTAAACCTTCCACTAATAGAGTCATTTTCTATGGAAAAAAACAAAAAATTGCACGAGTGTCAGTGATAATAAAGAATTATTTTTCATGGAAAATAACAAAAAAAAATTGACCCGGGCTGTCTTATTCCATTCACAATAACAAAAAGTTATACCTCATTCACAATAAAGTGGTTTTCTATGGAAAACAACCCAAACTTTCCACATGGCTTTAACATATTCCAAGGTTACTTTTTCATGGAAAAAAACAAAAAAAATTGACACCACACAGATCTCTTATCCTAACTCTTGGTGGCTCAGATCTCTTATCCTAACTCTTGGTAGATGGTTTGACACCATTCTATTCATAAAACCAAACACCATTGAGCAGTGACAAATGGTTGGTAATCAAAAGCTGATGTGAGCTGCCACTTATTTTTTAATGTGGCTGAGCGCATATTTTTATTTTTATGTACTTACTTTCTTGGACATTGAGTGTATCATACGTCTTATAAGAGATTCCAACTAACTTTTGATTTTTTTTTAAATGGAGTAAATTTTTAAAAAGGTACTTTCAACTTTCTAAAGTGGGTACTGCACATTATTCTTTTCTCAGGTCTACTTTGATGGATACCTATCTAGCTTTAATCAAAACAACCATAAGATGACACGACCTTTTAATTTATTTTCCTTTCTTTGTCATTGAGGAGTACAATGCTTTATGATTGAGTACAATTATCTATGGCCCAACTTTACAGTGATATCATGATACATCATTCATTGGTTTGAGTTCCAATATCTTTGGTACTGTTGCATAGTACCATTTTGATATACAAAGAAAATAAATAAAGCTCTAATGACATGGATACATGGTTGAACATTTTCATTGGGTAAAGGGTTTTAATATTTTATTATATTAAAATTAAATATATTAATAGTTAATGAGAAAAATGTTATGTTTCTATTGTTAAATAGATTTTTAATTTATTAATTATTTTTATACTAAAATATTTTAGTGGAAGATATAATATATTTTATTATTTTTAATTTTAACATTTTTATTATGTATAATTATAAGAAAATATATGTGAAGATTATTATTATTTATTAAGTATATTAATGTTATTGTATTGATAAAAGTGTGGTGTACTTTACAACTCTCACGACACAGAGATTTGATAGTTAAAGTCTATAGAGGTGTACATACACTACCTCCTACCACTACTTATCATGAAAAATCATGAGGAAATATATGTGACGGTTAGTACCACTTACCATATATATATAAATGCCATTACATTGAGAGAAGCAATGTGCACTTTACAACATAATATAGATGAGTAGCTAAGGTAATGATAATAAACCTAAATGAAATAAAAGTTGAATTTTGTAACATAAAGGTGAAAAATTCGATCATAATAATAAAAAAGAATATAATAATAAAATAAGCCCATGTAAATTCTCTTAACTAATATTTTAATCATTGAGAATTTTGTGCCTCCATTTTTTTATTTAGCTTAACAATTAAATATCCAAGTTAAGATTAATGTTTGGTGGTTGTATAAAATTGAAAGTATGTTGATTATCACAATATTGTATTGGGATGTTTCTCTCTCGAAGTGGAAAGTAATACCATTAGTGGTGCTCTATTTTTTTAATGATGAATCCATTTTTACATTGACATCCTTCCAACTAGTTTTAGAGTAGTGTCCTATGCAATCTTCTATATTAAGAGGTATTGAATTTTCGATTGTTTCATTTTGTCTATCTTACCACATAATTACTTAGTTCATTGCAAAAAAGATTGTATAGAGTTTAGATATTCAGAAATTTTCCAAATAATTTTTCATTTCTTTAATCTTTCATTAAGCACCACCTAAATTAATTAAGATTCTTTGATCGATATAACATTTGACTAGATAATGTATCTTAGTGTTTGACTCATTTTTTATTTCTACAACGACTTTGATTAAATTTTTCTATTGTGAAATATTTTTTTAAAACCTTGAATTCTATACAACAATCAAAGTACTCAATGAACTTATAATTTGATTAAAAGAATAATTTGAGTATCTAGATCATTTTTCTCTCCTCTGGCAAATCTAAATTTTCTCATGTCACAACATTTTTTGTCAACACTTGTGTGAAAGAGAACAAACTATGATATCAATATGAAATTTTTAGTATAATTTTTTTTAACTCAATGTTTGTTTTTCTACTCATCAATGTGAATCCTCACACATTAATATTATTAATAATAATAAAAAAATTGACACAAAATGAGAACTAGTGTTATCCATTTTTAATGTTCAAGAATGATTAAGTATTTCAAGCTAAAAAAAAGTGTTGCATGTTATTGTGGCTATAAAGTGTGATTAAATTCAAATAATTCTCCTTAGCTATTCTAGATCTAGACACAACTATAATATAATTCCTTATAACTTGTACTTTAAGTTGGAATAATTCAATGAGATCTTAGAGAATGATGTTTGAGAATACATTAAGGAGGTTGTGGTAAATGATATAAATACATCGAAGCTATTGATGATTCACATTAGCAAGCTAAAGGAGCTTATGCTACAATTCAAGCACATGCAACATATGGGCGAGACCAAGACATAAATGGGCCCAAGGATTTCTCCAAGTAAAGATTGATAGAAGACTCCTTGCTACTCAAGGGGAGTTATTTGCCTAAGTTAGACAATAAGTAATTTGAGGGTCATGATGTTTATACTTGGTTAAGACAACACGAATAGTATTTTATTCTTCATCAAGCATCCTAGGTCAACAAAGTTTACCTCGTGGTCTTCTATCTCAATATAAAACCCTTTCAGTGGTACTTGTGGACAAAGAAGAAAAATCCCTTAAGGGAAACTTACACTTGGAATTATTTATTTGTGTCAAACATCACCACACAATATCATACTATATGGGAGCACTACTTTGGTTATTTAACCAAGATTAAAAAATTCGGCTTGGTGATGGACTACATGCTCCAACATCAAAAGCTAGTTACTAGAGTTGAAGATTTGAGGAATGAAAATTTATTCAAGCTCTAAATTGGGGCATTAAAGGAGGATATTCAACATGAAGCAAGGATATTACCCCCCATAGGTATATATTTATCCATTAAGTTATATCACTACATAAAATACCATACTAAGGTGTCCCACAAATAATTTACATATACAATAGATAAATAATTACTTATGTAATCACATATCAGGGAGCCCCAACTAAAAAAAACCCCACTTGTAGGGTCACACCTATGGAACTAGAGGAAATGTGAGACAATATCCTTTGCATTTGATGCAAAAACAAGTGGTCCAAGGGACACAAATATTCTAAGAAGCAGTTGTTCATCTTAGAGGTCAATGGTGAGAAGGAGGAGGAATATGCAAACAAGAAGTCACCCAAGTTTTAGAATTCAATGACGAAGTTGCTATAGTGCCTTCACATTCCTTAGTGGGAGTAACCACCCTTTAGATTCTTAAGATTGAAGGGTTTCATAAAAAGACAAGGGATATGTCCTCATCAACTCAAGGAATACCCAATGTTTTTGACAAGAGTTGGTAACATAACTCAACTCTTTTACTTACCCTATCTAAAAATTCCAATGGATGGTTGCAAATAAGGGACTAATATATTTCAAGGAAAGTGACTCAAAACGTTGGGAACCATTATTATTAACGTTGAGGGAATTTTTTATGAAGTTCAAAGTGAATGGACAGATATTAGTTCAAGGGGTTTACATGTCCTACTCAAATCATCATCTTCCATATAACAAAAAAGTTTCTTGAGAAGGGAATAATTGGGGTCTAATCACTCATGCATTCCACTTTGAGGAACACGATGATTTAGGGGCACCATAATGGAACTTTAGTGATCTATTATAGATCTCCATACTTGGGTTTTCAAGTACATTACACACATATTCCATCTTGTGATCATGATCATCATGTTATTCGGTTTATTCTAGGAAATACCCTTCCTGGTGCTCAACCATACAAATATCCACATTGGTAGAAGGGTGAGATTAAATATCTTGTCTAATTTGTGTCAAAGGTTGGAGACATTGAAGAAATTAGAAGCTCATTATCAACCCTAGTGATTTTGTTAAAGACAAAACATTACTCTTGATGACTATGTATAGATTATAGAGAACTTGATAAATAAACATCAAGGATATTTTCTCCATTCTAGTGATTCATGAGCTAGTAGATGAGTTAATAGATCTAAGTTACTTACCAAGTTCGATGTTGGGTTAGGATATCCTTTGATTAGGATAGATAAGAGGAAAATACCAAGGACACTTTCCAAACCCATCAAGTCCATTTTGAGTTCCTGGACATGTCCTTTGGGTTGATAAATTCCCCTTACACATTCCAAACCCTCACAGATAAAACTTTAATGCCCCTCTCTATAAATTTATGTTGGTCTTATTTAACCATATATTATTTATAATGGAAGTTTGTATGACAATATCGGTGAAGTAGACAAGGTCTTTTATATCCTATAAGATAACCAATGCATGAAAAAAGGTCCAAAGTATGCATTTCTCAAGGAAGAGGTTGGGTGCCTTGGTCATATCATGACCTAATGGGTAAAGGTATAATTTTAGAAGATCATATCCATCATCGAATGGACCATTCCATTTTGGAATGACAAGCTTTACATGTTTTTAACACCTCTAGATCTTTCAGAGACAATCAATCGACAATTGACAACCAACTAGGAGAGTCATCTGAGAGGTTGAATCATAAGTCAATTAAATGGTCAACTAGGAGACCAACTAGATGGTTGAATAAGCTTTGACTAGTTGATCCAGTAGAATAAAATAGTTGACTAGTGTGTAGAATAAGGCATAAATTTAGGAGTTTGTTATGCACCCTCACCAATCTATGTGGACCTCATCTTCCCCACTTTAAAGGAGTTGGTTATATTTTGGTGCTATATAATATGGCCTTATGGGTTGATCTATGAAACGATTGTGAATGTGTTGTGAATGGAAATATTTTGGTTTCTTACATTTCTTTTTATGTTGACCTATGCTCAATTGTGATCTATAGAATTGGAGTAAAACCTGCACAAAGAATGTTATGATCCAACACCTTTAAAAATGATAAAAAAAAGGTCAATTAATATAGTCCACTTCGAGGATGAAACCTCCTTTTACAATATATCCAATTCAGAATACCATATGACACGAGATAGGATGACCATAAGACTACGTCTTCTTGGTATATATATATAGGGGAGAAAGATTGCAATTATAATGAAAGGGCACAATGAAGGTTTCTAGACAACATACAATTATAACACTATAAATGCAATAATTCAATATCTAGGGTTTAATAAGGGGTTTTACACATAACATGGGACTTTGTCTAGGTCTTAAAATGCCCCTCCCATTCAAACAAGTGTTTCCTCAAAACTTGACTAACTACAAGTGTTTCTGCATGAAGAAATCATCTTCCCATGTTGCCTCTTCCATTTGATAAGGTACTCCATAATTGCTCGATTTCTCGGCTATTTAATCCTTGTTTCAAGGATTGTTTCTAGTTCTAGCATGATTTTCCCTTCTTCATTAATATCTGGTAAAATAGTTTTGACAGGGATCTTGTTGCAGATTACCTTCTTTAAGAAAGAAACATGGAAAACTATATGTACACATGAAGACGGAGGCAACTCCAATTTGTAAGCCATACTTCCAAGCCTTTGAAAAACCTTATAGGGGCCATAATATTTGGGTGCTAATTTATTGCCCTTCTTTTTTATCTTGAGGGACAACTATTTATATGGTTGTAGCCTTAGAAATACCGAATCCCCCACTTCAAAATCCCTTTCACTGTGATGTCGATCTGCTTGTTGATTCATCATATTTTGTGCCATAACCAAGTTGTCCTTCAATATCTTGAGAACCTCTTGTTGGTTCCCTATGTGGTCCTCCACTTATTGAACCTTTGTATTCCCTTTCAAGGGTGATGTAATGGATGGAGGATGATATCCATAAAGTGCCAGAAATGGGGACATTTTTGATGAATTATGTGTTGCACCACCATTTTGCCAAAGGAAACCACTTGACCCATTGTCTATGTTTATTGAATGCAAAGAAACGAAGATATCCTTCTAGAAATTTATTCACAATCTCATTTTTCCCATCAGATTGAGGGTGGTAAGATGATCTATGAGCCAATTGAGTACCCAAACAAGAAAATAATTCAGTTCAAAAATTTCTAATGAAAATTGGATCTCTATCAATTACAATAATCTTGGGGACTCCATGTATCTTTTGAATTGTTTCCATGAATATTGTGGCTAATGTACTTGTTTTAAAAGGATGATAAAGAGAGAAAAAATGGGCATACTTTGTCAGTCAATCCACTACTACCATGATGATAGTCTATCCTTTGGATTTGGGTAAACTGTAATAAAATCCATTGAAACTTCTTCCCAACTTTGACTTGGTATAGCTAATGGTTATAGGAGACTTGGTGTATTTATTATCTCTCCCTTGTTCTATTGGTAGGCCAAACATTCATACAAAAACCTTTGAACATTCATTTTAATACCTTCCCAGAAAAAATCCTTTTTAATCCTGTGGTATGTTTTCAAGAATCCTGAATGTCCTCCTATAGGAGAAGTGTGCAATTCCAGAAGGACCTTTTGTTGAGTTGGGAATTCTTACATAAATATAGGCGATCATGTTACCATGTCAAATCCTTATTCCATACAAATATATCTAATGAACTGGGGTCCTCATGTAGTTGTTGAATGATCTTTCATCCATTCTATCCTTGCTTCTTCCACCCAATCAGATTGCAGAACATAAATAGCACATAGTGAACCTTCTGTTTCGTCTTCTTTCCTTGAAAGGACATCTACCACAACATTACGTTTTCCTTTTTAGTAGATAATTTAAAATTCATAACCTAGCATATTTGTAACCCATTTTTGTTGCTCTTCTGAAGATAATCATTGCGCCAAGTAGTAATTCAAACTATCATGTTCTATTTTTACTTTTAAGTGTCTTCCTATTAGGTAAGGGAGCCATTTTTGAAATGCATGTAGTATGGCCACCATATCTTTTTCATAAATGGGTTTGAATAAGTTTTTTCCTTTAAGTTGGCTAATTTCAAAGGCAAGGGGCCTCCCTTCTTGCATTAAAACTACACCAATTCCATGGCCTGAGGCATCACACTCAACAACAAATGTTTTTGTAAAGTTAGGTGTGATCAGGATGAGAGTTGTACACATAACATCCTTAAGTTTTTCAAAATCTTTGGTTGCTTCTTTCGTCCAAGAAAATGCTTCCTTCTTTAATAACGATGTTAGAGGTGTTTTATTTGACCATAGTTCTCGAACAAATTGCACTAATAGCCTGTCAATCCTAAGAATCCTCTAAGTTTCTTCAAGGTTTTGGGACAAGGACAATTTTAGGGGATAAATTTCTCCCATGGGCTAATTCTCTTTACTTTTCCCGAAAAAAGATTCACCAATTTTTATTTTTTCTAAAAATAATTCACCCAAATTCTATAGAATAAAATGATTTTACCTTAAAAGTAGCACAAATTTTGTAGAAAATATATAAAATCCTTAGAAATTTGAATATTTTTACAAAAATGTTGCCAAACATTTTATAGTTAACACATTAAGGAATAGTAAGATTTGCCAAGGTTTCTAAATTTTGAGATAAATTTCCATCCTTAAAATTATCCCTGTTTTGGGAATTGACCATTCCCTCATATATTTAATTTTGTTAGGGTCCACTTTTACAACTTTATGAGTTACAATATGGCCCAAATATTCCACTTCTTGAGCCCCAGAGGCACACTTGGAAGGATTTGCTTAAAGTTGTTTCTCTTCCAATGGTTGTAATACTCTATCAACATGTTGTACATGCTCTTCCCAAGATTTGTTGTATATTAGTATGTCATCAAAAAGTACTAACACAAATTTTCTAAGGAAGGGATTGAAAATAGAATTCATCAAGCTTTGAAATGTTGAAGGTGCATCAGTAATTCCAAATGGTATAAACAAAAAATCATAATGACCTTCATGTGTTCTAAAAGTTGTTTTAGGAATGTCCTCCTGCCTCATTCTGATTTGATGATATCCTGAACCAATATCAAAATTTGTAAATAATTTTTCTCCATGCAATTCATCTAATAATTCATCAATGGCAGGAATAAGAAACTTATATTTGATGGTCATTTTGTTGAGTTGTCTATAATATGGATACATACGCCATGAACCATCCTTTTTTGTAACCATCACCACTGGTGAAGAGAAATAACTTTGGATAGGTTGATTGATGTCATCATATAACATTTCCTGGATCATGCATTCATATCACTCTTTTGTGCATATGGATACCTGTAAGGTCTAATTTTAGGTGGTACACTTCCTGGTTGCAAATGAATTGTATGGTCATGATCTCTAGCAGGTGGAAGAACCTTAGGCATTTCACTAAATACCTTGGAATCATTGTTAATCTATTTGGAAATCTAATGGAGTAGAGGATAGAGATGTTTGAACATCAAGTGAGCACAATTGTGCAATTACACCCTGGTGTCCCTTTTTGAGTAATTTTGTCATGCTATTAGAGATTATCACTTTAGAGGGTTTCCCTTGGATACCTCTAAGCTCAATTTCCATGCCATCTGAGGAAAATCTCATTAAAATATATTGAAATTAAGGGCTATTGTTCCCAATGATTATAACCATTGGACCCCTAATACAACATTAGAACTAGCCATTTGGATGGAAATCATGGGGATATACAAAATATACTCCACCATGTTGGGCTTAATACTATGGCATTTCCCAAACAATTTATGGTACCTCCATCTATAATCATTACTTCAAACTTTGGTGCGCGATATACACATCAATTGAGATCTTTTGCTAATTTTTAATTGATGAAATTATGGGTACTACCAGAATCAATCAATATTGTTACCTTTTTTGTTTTTGATGTATCCTTGTATCTGGAGTGCTTATGGAGTATTGATGTTGGCCAATGCATGAAAATATATTGTTGGAGTAGTCTCTTCTAGATTTGGATCTCATGGCGATTCCAATTCTTGATCTTCTTCCTCTTCACAGTCTATGTAGAATAATTTTTTCTCATTGCATTTCTTCCCCTTACTGTACTTGTTGTCACAATTGAAACATAGTGACGCAGCCGCACTCCTCAGAGCACGCTCGCTCCCTCAGGATCTTCTTCTCGGCCCGAAGAACTCAGAGGTTCCTCTAATTCCCTATCGGGAATTTTCCTTACCCACAACAACTCTTCAAAAGATTCCCCCTTAGTGATCGGGAAATCGGACTTTGCGATTTTGTGAATCCTATGGTCGTGTGTTTTGTGTCTCACGATTCCCCGAACTCCGACGCGAGTCAACGTTGACTTTTTTTCCTTGTTATCGGGGTTCTCTCTATCGAGAAATCGCTACTCACTATGTCAACAAATGGAATTGTTGAACTCCGAACCCCGACGTGCCGATACTCCGATGCACGTGTGGGTTGTCTATTCAGTGGTCTCGTCTCTTTATCGGGGTTTCAGAATTCGTGGGATCGCGAATCCTGATGTCAAAGGACTCGGGACTTCCCTTTCCCCGATCCCCAATATGGCACATCGCCTGTCCTCCACCAACTCTGGCTGTGGCCCCACACGACCCCTCTGTTGGGATATCGCGTTTCGCGATTCCAATTTGCAAGAATTTCTTACCTTCGAAATCTCCGATGCCTCGAATTCTGACTTCTCGGGATCTCCTGACACGTGTCCCACTGATGGACGGTTATGGACTTATTGGAATATCGTGAATCGCGATATCGCAATACTCGTTGCAATCTTTTGGAGCTTCGCCTCGTGAATCCCCGATACACGATATCATGTGTAGATCCAATGGTCCTTGAGACTCGAGATCGACGACTCTATCCCTTCCTGAGCTTTAGACCTTCGGAGGTTCTCGCCGTAGCCTCCTTGCACCTCCGCAAGATCCAACAGCCCTCAGAACTTTGCGAAATCTCCCCAGAGATTTTCAACCGTCTGTTCTTCCTTAAGTAATCCACGGAATGAAGAAGTGTCTCCCCACGAGACTCGTTCACCTGTTCGCCAACCTGCGACGCTTCCCTCAAACTTTCAATAACAACTTCCCTGTGCTTATCCTTCAGTGAATTCGAAGGTCTACTCCTCCTGAGCTTTTTCCAGCTTCCCAATCCCTTAGAAATGAGAACCCTTTGCTCGCACTCCTTGCGGCAATTCTGCAAATGCTTCTAATGCTCAGTCTCCCCTGACTCTACGCACACCTGCAACAGCAGTCTTTCGATACTCCGCTCAGAATCACAACTTTGAGATTTCTCCTTGGCCTGCGCACTCCTTACACGACACTATGCCTATTGCACCTTCGAGGAAATAAGAACAAAAGTTATCTCTAATTGAACCCTTCTTTCAACGCACTCCTTGCGGACAATTCGACTGCACTCCTTGCAGGAATCCCCTGGCTCAATTAGAGAAACAATTGAAACTCATTCCTTCACCCCTTCAGACTTCAATTCAACCATGAAATCACATACATAGCATATAAAAGAAAATGCATTCCAAGAAGTAAACATTCAGGAGCATATCAATATCAACATACACAGAGAACAACACAAGCCATGAAATTTGAATAAGAATTCCTCTATTAATTCAAATGTCTGTACATGGTTGTTCTTCATACAGTTCTCTGCATGCTCTTCTGCATTTATCCGGAATTGATAATAATACAATGTTACAAACAAGGGTGTCTATATCCGTTTTCCCTCTTGGACTCTAAAGCTATCAAATCTAAAATTAAATTCCTATCTACCAGCATTAACTATATTAAATGTCGACTACCTACTAAAGGACGAGAGCTAAAAGGCTCAAGGTCCATTACAATATACAAGTGCGCCATCTCTTAAATGAGTCATTTAAGATCGCGCAACAATTCCAAAGCATTTTCAAAAATTTGTGCTGGCTTGTCCAGCTGTCTTCCGCTCCACGCTGGCTCGCTTGATGGTTCGGTGATGCTCCTGCATCATACTCCTCGGCTTGAAAACTTTCATGGGATCCTGTCCATGAGATCCTGCACGGTCTGTCCATGCTTTCATATTTCCGCTTCAGTCTCCCAGCTGGCATCTTCCACTGGATGACCCTTCCATTTGACCAGATACTCATAGTATTCTTTCCGCCTGGTATTTTTGCTCACCCTCTTGTCCAATATGCATTCCATCTGCGGCTTCTCTGCAACTGGCAATTGTTTCATCCATTGGATCACTGGCATCCCATCTCCAGCCTCTATTTCTCCAGCCCTGTATGGGTATAAATATGCGACATTGAATATCGGAGATATTCTGACCCCATCTGGTAGCTCAATCTCATAAGCATTTTCCCCAAATTTTCTCAAGACTCTGCATGGCCCGATTTTCTTCATCTTTAACTTATTATATGTTCCCCTTGGGAACCTTTCTTTCCTCAAGTGTGCCATAACTAGATCACCAACTTCAAACTAAAGTTGTCTCCGATGTTGATCTGCTCTGTGCTTATATTCCTGGTTTGAACTCTGCAGTCGCTGCTTCACCTTGCTGTGAAGTTCTTTCATCGCCTCAGCGAATTCTTCTGCACTAGCACTGCTAGTAGCAGTCTGTTCTGAATCCCTCAGTTCAGAAACTCCTCTCGACCGCATCCCATAGACAACCTGAAATGGACTTTTCCCTGTACTCCGATTCACTAATTCGTTGTATGCGAACTCTGCTTGTGGCAATATGCTATCCCAGTTGCTATTGTGCTCTGTCACCAAGATTCTCAACAAGTCTCCCAGACTTTTGTTACCACTTTCGTTTGTCCATCCGTCTGAGGATGATAAGCATAACTAAACATCAAGTTAGTCCCCAGCTTCTTCCATAAGGTCCTCCAAAAATGCCCTATGAATTTGGTATCCCTGTCCGAAACTATACTTTTCGGCAATCCATGAAGTCGAATGATCTCTTTAAAGAACAGATTTGCGATGTGAGTCGCATCGCTAGTTTTCTGGCATGGGATGAAGTGCACCATCTTTGAAAACCTATCCACTACTACAAAGATGGAATCAACTCCTCTTTGCGTCCTTGGCAACCCTAAAACAAAATCCATGCTTATCGCCTCCCATGACCTCTCTAGTATGGGCAATGGCTGATAAAAACCTGCATTCTGCTTCCTTCCCTTCGAATGCTGGCAAACTCTACACCTGTCAACGAATCTCTTGACATCTGCTCGCATTCCTGGCCAAAAGTATGATTCATTCAGCTTCGCGAATGTTTTGTCATGGCCAAAATGTCCTGCTAATCCACCATTGTGCTTCTCTTTCAACAGATTCTCCCTCATGGAGAATTTCAGAATACACAGTTGATTGCCTCTAAACAAAAACCCCTCCTGGATCATATAATCTATCCAAGGACTCCGATCTCTGAGAACTGGATTCTCAGCTGCTTCATATGCTTCTGCAAAATCTGCATCACCTGCGTACATGTCCCTAAGGTTTTCAAAACCCAATGTTTTGACTCGGAATTCCTGCAGCAACAAACACTTCTTGCTCAAAGCATCAACCACTTTGTTAGCAGTACCCGAAATATGCTTAATCACAAATGTGAAATTCTGCATATACTCTACCCATTTTGCATGCTTTTGATTCAACTTCTCCTGTTGAGTCACAAACTGCAATGCATGGTTATCACTGTACAATACAAATTATTTCGGGATCAAGTAATGCCTCCACTTCTTCAACGCCTGAATGATGGCATAGAATTCCTTATCATACGTGGAGTATTTCAATTTTGCCTCATCGAACTTCTCGCTAAAATATGCAACCGGTCTGTCTTCCTGACTCAAGACCGCTCCTATGGAAAACCCGCTTGCATCACATTTCACCTGAAATGTTTTCTGGAAATCCGGCAACACCAACACTGGTTGTTCCGTTATCTTCCACTTTAACAGATTGAAGCTCTTCTCAGCCTCTCCTGTCCAGTGAAAATATTTATGCCGCTTCTTCACTGTATCCATCATTGCTGCACTAATTTCACTGAAATTTCTGATGAACTTCCGGTAGAAACTAGCTAAACCATGAAAACTTCTCACCTCGAAAACACTTCTCGGTGATGGCCAATCTTTGATCACTTCTACCTTATCCAGATCCATTCTCAACTCATTTGCCGATATGACAAATCCCAAGTAAATGAGTTATGTCTTCATAAATGAGGACTTCCTCATATTTACCAACAACTTCTCCTGTTGTAGCTTCCTCATCACTGTAGCCAAATGCTTCAGATGTTCAGCCTCTGATTTACTGTAAATCAGTATGTCATCCAGATATACAATAACGAACTTCCCGATGAATTCCCTCAGGACTTCATTCATCAACCTCATGAAAGTACTCGGTGCATTCGTCAAGCCAAACGGCATGACAAGCCATTCATACAATCCTTCGTTGGTTTTGAAGGATGTTTTACACTCATCACCCTCTCTCATGTGAATCTGGTGATATCCGCTCTTCAAATCAATCTTTGAAAAGTACTTTTCCCCACTCAGGCAATCCATCAGATCATCCATCCTCGACAATGGAAATATGTACCTGATGGTTATTTTGTTGATCACCCTCGAGTCGGTACACATCCTCCAGCCTCCGTCTTTCTTCGGACTGAGTACTGTTGGAACAACACATGGACTCGAGCTTTCCCTGACCAATCCTTTGTCCAACAACTCCTGGACCTGCCTTTTAACTTCCTCATTTTCCCACGGCGTCAATCTGTACGCGGCTTTATTTGGCAAACTAGCTCCTGGTATGAGATCTATGTGATGACTCACACTTCTCATCGGTGGCAACGAACGAGGTAATTCGTCCACTATGATGTCAGCAATCTCTTCCAGCAGTTCCTGAACTTCATCTGGTAAATCATCCACTCTTGTGCTAGTCAGAACAATTCTCGGTTTTCTGACAACAAAGAATTGTGGATCTTCCTTCTTCTTAACCTCTGTAAGAAGTTCCTTCCCACTCATGAGAAGTACTGTGTTGTTCACTTCCAGTTTCACCTCCTTATCCTTTATCGGAAGCAACATATGGGTTCTCCCATTCTTCTCCAGAGTATATGTGTTCATTCTCCCATCATGAATCACATTTCTGTCATATTGCCATGGTCTACCCAACAATAGATGACATACATCCATGGGAATAACATCACATAAGATCTTATCGTTATATCCACCTATCTTGAATTCAACCAAGCATTGTTTTGTAACAGTTACCTGGTGTCCTTTCTGTAGCCATGAAACTCTGTATGGACTAGGATGATCATTCGTCTCTAGCTCCAGCTTCTCTACCATCTCTGTAGATACGAGATTATCCGTGCTACCACTGTCTACGATGACCTTCCACACCCTATCCTTGGTCTTGCAAGCTGTTCTAAAAAGTCTGGTCCTTTGGACTGAGCTTTCCACCTCCTTCTCGGGTGTCAAAAGGACTTTACGCATCATGAGCAAACTTCCGCCTTCAATGTCTTCTGCCTCAACATATCGCCTCTGCGCCTCGGTGATGTGAGATTCTCCAATGTCCTTCTTTTTCTCTGGACACTCGTAAGACTTGTGCCCATTCTTTCCACACGTGAAGCATGTGATTACTCCACCTCTTCCTCTTCCTCTACCTCTGGTACGAGGAAAAGTATTGTTATCAGCATATCCTCTGCTCTGCTCTGTATGCTGCCCTCTCTGTGAGGTTCCACCTCTCTCAATCTTACCCTGAGGTTTCTTCCATTCCTCCTTGGGCTTCTGGTATTTGTCTTGGGCAAATGCTTTGCCTCTGGGATGACTCCTACCTCGCCCTCGCTGACCTTGCTTACGGCTCAACTTCTCCTCAGCTTTTAGAGCCATCTGATAAGCATCCTCCACAGTTCTGATGGTTACCATGCTCAATTCATCCTGAATGTCATATCTCAGACCATTCGGATATCTAACAACCTTCTCATCATCGCTCTCCCGATGACCTACTCTGATGTTCAGTCGATAGAATTCCTCAGTGTATTCTTTCACTGTCATCAGCTTCTGTCTCAGGTTCTGCATCCTCCTGAACAGAGTGATTTGATAATCCCTCAGGATGAACTTCGCCTTCATCTTTGCAATCATTCGATCCCAACTCTTGATCTTCTGCTTGCCTTTGCAGTGTCTGTCAGCTTGTAACTCGTCCCACCACAATGTTGCATGTCCTTTCAAGCGTGTGACAACATGCTTGACCTTCTTATCCTCTTTGACATCTTCGTAGTCGAAATAAGTATCAAGAGCTCTAATCCAATCTAGTAGCTCCTCCGCATCTAGATTCCCCTCATAGACTGGAATGTCCATCTTCGCCTTTGCACCCATCCTGGCGATAGCTCTGATCAAACGCTCGTTTGATGCATCTTCGACTGTAACTTCCTCTTCTCGTTCAGCCTCGACTTCACTTTCGGAATCACTCAGATCCCCTGCACCAGCTGTGCGTCTTTGAGCGGTCTCCATGTCTTCAAGTCTCGCTTGGAGATCTCTCATCTGTCTCCCCATTTCTGGATTGACTACCTTCCTGCCTCTTCTTCGCACCTCCCTATCCTCTGGGTCAGGTGATTGTCTTTCTCTCCTGGGCGACATGGTGAATTTCCTTCTTCTCTGCTACAGAAAGAAAAGAACTTCCTTGCTCTGATACCACCTGACGCAGCCGCACTCCTCGGAGCACGCCCGCTCCCTCAGGATCTTCTTCTCGGCCCGAAGAAATCCAAGGTTCCTCTAATTACCTATCGATAATTTTCCTTATCCACAACAACTCTTCAAAAGATTCCCCCTTAGTGATCGGGAAATCGGACTTCGCGATTTCGTGAATCCTATGGTCGTGTGTTTTGTGTCTCACGATTCCTCGAACTCCGACGCGAGTCAACGTTGACTTTTTTCCTTGTTATCGGGGTTCTCTCTATCGGGAAATCGCTACTCGCTATGTCAACAAATGGAATTGTTGAACTCCGAACCCTGATGTGTCGATACTCCGATGCATGTGTGGGTTGTCTATTCAGTGGTCCCGTCTCTTTATCGGGGTTTCGGAATTCGCGGGATCGCGAATCCTGATGTCAAAGGATTCAGGACTTCCCTTTCCCCGATCCCCGATATGGCACGCCACCTGTCCTCCACCAACTCTGGCTGTGGCCCCACACGACCCCTCTGTCGAGATATCGCGCTTCGCGATTCCAATTTGCAAGAGTTTCTTACCTTCGAAATCTCCGATGCCTCGAATTCCGACTTCTCGGGATCTCCTGACACGTGTCCCACTGATGGACGGTTCTGGACTTATCGGAATATCGCGAATCACGATATCGCAATACTCATTGCAATCTTTTGGAGCTTCGCCTCGTGAATCCCCGATACACGATATCACGTGTAGATCCAATGGTCCCTGAGACTCGGGATCGACGAATCTATCCCTTCCTGAGCTTTATACCTTCGGACGTTCTCGCCGTAGCCTCCTTGCACCTCCGCAAGATCCAACAACCCTCGGAACTTCGCGAAATATCCCCAAAGATTTTCAACTGTCCGTTCTTCCTTAAGTAATCCACGGAATGAAGAAGTGTCTCCCCACGAGACTCGTTCACCTATTCGCCAACCTGCGACGCTTCCCTTGGACTTTCAATAGCAGCTTCCCTGTGCTTATCCTTCAGTGAATTCGAAGGCCTACTCCTCCTGAGCTTTTTCCAGCTTCCCAATCCCTTAGAAATGAGAACCCTTTGCTCGCACTCCTTGCGGCAATTCTGCAAACACTTATAATGCTCAGTCTCCCCTAACTATGCACACACCTGCAGCAACAGTCTTTCGATACTCCGCTCAGAATCAAAACTCTGATATTTCTCCCTGGCCTGCGCACTCCTTACACGGCACTATGCCTACTACACCTTCGAGGAAATAAGAAAAAAATTTCTCTCTAATTGAACCCTTCTTTCAACGCACTCCTTGTGGACAATTCGACTGCACTCCTTGCAGGAATCCCCTAGCTCAATTAGAGAAACAATTGAAACTCATTCCTTCACCCCTTCAGATGTCAATTCAACCATGAAATCACATACATAGCATATAAAAGCCAATGCATGCCAAGAAGTAAACATTCAGGAGCATATCAATATCAACATACACAGAGAACAACACACGCCATGAAATTTGAATCA
>ML861569.1:24172-36878 GCA_009831015.1 Picea engelmannii | reverse complement strand
TAGGTTCTCATGACCTTTATTTATACATTACAATCACTCACCGACAGCCTTAGGTCAAAAACTAGGTGTCCAAAACCCTAGGTCAACTTTGACCCATATTTTCAAGGCTTCACCAACCTGTCTTTCCTTTCTTCTCACATGGTGCTCCAAATCATCCAACGGTGGCTTTTTATGCTTGCTGTCTTGTCCATGATCCTTATTCCTTTCTTATCTGTCATTCTTGATCTCCTCATCCAACTGGTTTCTTTCTCGGACTCCGCTCCATATTTTCTTCTCTTTTGCTCACTTCAACCCAATAATAGTCATTGCTTCTTGCACAAAGTTCACATTTTTCCTTTTATTCCTTGATCTTCGCTTTCTTCCATACCTAAGGACCAAGAAGTCTCTAGGCTCCGAGAGAATAAAAAATGAAATCTCGCTTACCTTCAGCTTCTTTTACCCAGAGTTGTCAATCTGTTGATGTGATTCCTCTTGAATCAAACGACCGAGAATAACTTTGAGTCTCCAGACTCTAGGAAAATCAAATCTCAAACCTCCTCTGCCTACAACTGCTTTCATCCGAAGCTATGGATCTACTGACACGTGGCCCCACTGATGGATGATCCAGATTCACTCTGGAACTTCGACACTTCTGTCTTCGGGAGTTCAACTCTTCGGTACTTCGGGACTTCAACCACTTTGGGACTTCGGGCACTTCAACCACTTTGGGATTTCAGGCACTTCGAGCACTTTGGGCTTTGGCCCTTTTGGGACTTTGACTTTTCGACACTTTGTGACTTCAACCACTTTAGGAATTCGGGCACTTTGGCACTTTGGGCACTTCGACACTTTGAGACTTCAGGCACTTCGACATTTCGGTCCTTTGGCAAATTCACGCACTTCTCATTTCAAGACTCCTAAAGATCATTTCCTCAAACACTTGGATCGGATGCCACCTATTCTCTTTAATATCTACGACTCATGCTTGTTTCTAGACTTCAAAATTTTCCCTTTGCTATACTTGGTGCAATTTTGAGATTCCTAATACCCATGAGCCATTGATCTGAAATCCACGTGGGATATCCACCATTGAAAATTGAACCTTCCTGCTACTTGCGTTTCAAGCCTGAAATAGACTACCATGAAAGTTGCTTCTGGTGTCCATGGATGCATCTTGAGTGAAAAAGGATTTGGATGACTTGTTGTGGGCTGGGGAAAAAAGAGAGAATAGTGACTGAAACAAAGGATTCGAGCATTCATCCTTAGATAAAAATAGAGATTTTTAGGGCCAAGACTTCCTTTGGGGAAGACATCAAGGGGAATCAAGGCACTCGAACAAAAAGGGGTAAACAAAAAATGAATTTAACAGTCGAAGGGGAAAAATCAAGATATGGTCTATGAAAAGGAGAGAGACAAGGAAAGGATACAGAATTAGGTAGAAACCACAAAACCAAAAGACTTTGACAAGTTCATGTGATAAACTTTGGCTCCACAAGGGATGGCATGCTCCCTGTGAGCAACCAAGAATGCGCAGCTCCAGTGCCTTAGCTTTGGGTTATGGAGTCTCTTATTGAAAATGAAAAACTAAAAAAAATCAAAACAAAATAGGAGTGGTATTTATAATGGTGGAACGTCGATCATAGCCTAAGAAAAATATTTCTTCAGAAAATTCCCATTGACAAGGCCACCCAAAACCTTAGAATCCTCCAAGTTCTGCAATTTATAAGTGTTGTTCGGAAATGCCTCATAAATTTTTAAGGGACCAATTCACAAGGCTTCAAATTTGTCATGTTTTCCTTTGTCTTGTTTGGGGGCATCCCACTTGATCACCAGTTGCCCCAGCTAGAAATTCTCCTTGCTCGCACTCTTGTCAAAATCTCATTTCATTCTCTATTAATGGTATTGTTCTTTATCAAGCAACTTCTCCCTAGTTTTTTGCACTTCCACTAGCTACACTATCGTCCTGACCATGTCATCAGGTTCTCCTTGGTAGTCCTGGAGGAACTTTTCCATGGGAAAAGCAAGATGAGTAGGAAATATTGCCTCAATTCCATACACCAGTTGGAAAGGGGAGATTCCTAGTGATCTTTTTGTGGTAACTCTGTCATCCCGTAATGCAAACTTCATCCTTTAATCCTAGGCTTTCTTGTTCTCTTCTAACAATTTCTTGATGATCTTTATGAGGATATTGTTAGAATAATCTGGTAATCCATTTCCCTGAGGGTAGTAGGGAGTAGAGTGGACTAGTGTGATCCCATACTACTCACATAAATTAATTAATGGCTCGGCCTTGAAAGAGGCGGCGTTGTCTATAATGATCATGTTTGGACAACCAAATCTGGACATGATGTCTTTAAGGAAACTTATGATTACTTTGTGAGAGGCACTCCTTGTGGGGATGGCTTCTATCCACTTGTGTTGTCCACTTGAGGCTGGGTGGATTTCTCCAATGAAGTCAAGACCCCACTATTGAAAAGGTTCAGAAACCACTACATGTTTCAAAGGAAAATATTTGAGCTGCTTCTTTCTAGCAAACTTTTGACACTTGGTGCAAGCTCTAATATTTTCACAAACATCAATAAAAATACTGGGCCAAAAATGCCTAGCTCTAAGGATCTTATATGTTGTGGTCCTCCAAAAATGATGTCCCCCACATAAGCTGTATTGAAAATCAAACATTTCTCTTTGGGATTCTTGTGGGTCCAGATATGTCAACAGAACTCCGAGAGGGTCCTTCCAATACAACAGCTGATAAATGATACAATACTTGATTGCTTTGAGTTTCAAATCTCTCACCTTGCTTATGTTCAAACCATAGAGAGGATTCAACTTATGTAGGAAGTATATGATGTCTTTATACCAGGTGCATTCTTCTAAGTTGGGGCTGACATGACAGTCTTCACCAACAATCTCAGTTTGTTGATTTTCTAATTCTATATTCATGAAATTTGTCCCAAATACCTTTCAAGTCGACTCATCCAGTAACTTGGCTAAGCCTAGGCCTTTCACCAATTTGGTAGGTTTTAATTCCAGGTCAAAATCTAGAATTTTGGCAATCCACTTGCTTCTCTTCCCATCAATATCAGGCTGGATCAGAATCTCCTTTACTAAGGCTAAGGGGAAATATGCAATAATTTTTGAATGCAGAATATAGACCCTGAAAGCCTTGAGGGATTTCACCAAAGCATAAGCTTTCTTCTCCATGATATCATATCGTTCTTCTGCATCCCACAGTGTTGTGCTGAAAAAGGAAATAGGTTGTTCTAAACCTTCTTCATTTATTTGTAACAAAACAACATCCAGTGTATCAGATGAAGCGAAGGAAAATATCATAAATTCCTTGGAATAGTCTGGGCTGATGAACACAGGTTCTTTAATCAACACCCTCTTGATTTGGTTGAACGAATATCTAGAATCAACAGTCCATTTCACCTCATTCCCCTTCTTGATCATGGTTGTAATGTATTTAACCAACTCAACAAAATTAGAAATCAACCTTATCAGAAAATTTATTTTTCCCAAGAAAGATTGAACCTCATTCCTAGATCTAGGAAGAGACAAGGACTAGATTGCATCCACTCTTCTCAAATCAATCTTCAACCCTTCAGCTGACACAATATTCCCTCTTGCATGGAAAATAAAGATTTCTTAGGATTGAGTGAAAGGAAAAACCTTCAACACTTCAAGAAGACTTTCCTTAGGTGGCAATAGTGTTGTTCATCAGACCTGGAGAATACTGTAATGTCATCCAGATAGATGACCACACATGTTTCCTTTTCTCTAATGAAAGTAATGTCCATGACTCACTGGAAGTTCGCTCCTGCATTCATCAATCCAAAGGGCATTTTAGCATACATGAATGTGCCCCAAGGAGTCGTTAAAGTTGTCTTCTCTCTATAATTAGGAAAGACAGAGATCTGGTTGTACTTGGAGAAACCATCAACCATATAAATCCTAGACGAACCCGTCACTCTCTGCAAAATTCACTCCATTTTTGGAAAGGGGTAATTATCCTTTCTGGAGTTTCTGTTCAAATTTATGAAATCAACACACAACCTGATTTCCCCATTTTTCTTCCTGGCAGGCACCAAATTAGCCACCCACTCCGAAAATCTCAAAGGGATGATGATCTGTGCATCCAACAACTTCTTAACTTCTTTTTCCATAATCGGCACTAGCATGGGATTTATTTGTCTGAGCTTTTGCTTGAAAGGTTTGGCATATTCTTTCAAAGGGATTTTGTGTTCAATGAAACTGGTGTCATATGTTCTCAAATCCTTGTATGTCCAAGAAAAAATATCAATGAACTCCTTCAAGAGTTTGACATATTCATCCCTTTTTTATTTTGACAAGATGATAGACAATTTGACCCATTTGGGGTCCTCCTCCGTTCCTAGATTTCATTCAGTCACATCAGCCTCTTAATTTGATCCTCCAACCTTTACAACAACATAATTTCTATCAAACAATCTCTCCAAAGTGACAAGCCCCTTTGGAATATGGTTGCTAGGCAACTAAACAATATGATGGTCAGAAATCTTATTCATAAAAACCTTAGCATGAGGGCTTTCTTCATAATCCTAATCCTGGTCGATATGCATATCAGAAAATTCATCCACAGTCTCAAGGAATTTTTTTATCTCAATATCATCCTCAAATACCTTCCAATGTTTGACGTTTCCAGTTATATAGGGTCTGTATTTTATCTCCACCTCATATTTGAGTTTGGGAGGCAAAGGGACCTTAAAATTACTTACTGAGACCTCCAAGGAATATGCCACAGAGTTATCCTCCCTTGGAACAAATGAAATATTAAAAGCCAAGAAGAAACTGTCAATCATATCCCATACCTCATTTCTATAGGCCCTTAACCTTGGGTGCTTATCCTGATACAAATTTATGACTTGATGAACAATCTGCTCAATGTCTCCAAACACTGCTAACTCCTTACTTTTCATGTCTATGGTAGCTCTCAAACCCAATACAAGAACCTCATATTCTTCCAAGTTGTTTGTTGTTTCAAATTCCAAATTGCAGGACAAAGATATGGTCTCTTTGGTGGGGGAAATAAAAACTACTCTAGCACCAACATTTTCCTTAGAAGAGGCTCCATAAAAAAATATTTTCCATATAGAGATCTTGGGGGGAGGTTCTTTGCGAAAGGTAATAGAATGCTTTCTAATTTCAATAGGAGGTTGAGGAACATTAGAGAGATGCAAAATATTGGTTCCTAAATCAATATCAATTGAGAAAATGGGGTGGTTGATGGGATTGGATTCATCACTGATAATGTAGTCAAGTTGTGCCTCTCTATAAATCTTTCTATGTTCCCCTCTGAACACAGGAATGGTGGCATATGACAAATCCATATGAAAAGTTACCTCTAATATCTTGATTCATGAATCATCCCAAACTTAGGAGGAACATCAACTACCATTATATCCATGACTACACTCTTCATTTGCAATTGGAGCAAGGATATGGTCAGGTCTTTAATAACCCCGAGGCATTTCACTTTCCTAGAATCGAATGAATACAGGTCAGGGTTGGCTTTTGTAACTTCCAACCCCAACTTATATATGACAATTTTAGGCATAATATTGTGAGATTCTCTTGAATCCATAAAGAAATTGTGCAACACCTTATCATGGATGTTCAATGATGTATAAAAGGGAGGTGAGGAATCATCTCTATCCTCTACCAAAGGGCCAAGTATAAAAATTGGATTTTCATCTTGAAGGTTGACTGAGTCTATGGGATGAGATGAAGGTTCAGGCTGTCACATTTTGGAGAGGAACCTTCTGAAATCCTCAAACTCAATCAACCATAAAAGAGGTATGGCGATCCTAATATTTTGAAACTCCTTATATAAGATATATGAGGAGGGAGGCTTCATAATCTCCTTCACTTCTAGGATAAGGAATTTTATCACTGGTGGCAGTTCTTGCACCTTCTTTTCTTTACTATTGTCTGCCACATGTTTAGTAGTATTCTCAATTCTAGTAGGCTGGTCAAAAATATCAAGATTCCCCTCTTTGTTTTTTGGCCTCAGATTATACCTATTGGGATGACTGCTATACTTTTCCCCTTTTCCCAGCTCATTTAATCGACTATCCATGAGAGACTCCTTATATGGAACTTGGGTTAAATTAGGAAATGACGAGGTGTCCTCAAGACAATGAATTTCAGGATCAAGCTCTTCTTCCTCTCCTTATTTTTCAATAACAAGGTTATTTTGGAGAGGAGATTGAATTTTATGATCATCTCTATATTTGTTTCTTTGATATCTTTGGATGATTTGGGGGGCATTGTTTGGTCTTTTGAAGATACCCCTATTATTAGCATTTTGGGGATACCTATAGCTCTTCTTTTCTTCCAACTTCAACCTTTCCACCTCAGTAGAAAGTGACATTATCATCCTGGTGCTTTCAACTTCTAGGGGGTGGGAAATAGAGGAATTAGAGGCTGAAGCTTCAGATTTACCTCTTCTCCTATCTCTATCGGATTTTCTCCTGAGTTTTTCTACTGCCAGTAGATTAGATTCTACTTCAAGGGCTTCATCTTGCATATGAACCAACGATATGGCCCTTCTCTCTCTCAACAGGAGGAAAAACTCGAGGTCAAAATCACTATCATAGGTAACCTTGGCCGACGTTTCAGTAGGTTTTATTTCATGGGGAATCTTACCATACATCCTATTGAATCTTTTTGAGAAATCTGAAACAGATTCCCCTTCTTTCCTCTTAAGCGCCCCAAACTCTATAATATAATAAATAATTATTTTTTATCCCCCCAATGTCTTAAAAATGTATCCTCTAGGGATTGAATCCGATCAATAGATCTAGGGGCCAATCCCCTAAACCATTTCCTAGCCTCGCCATTAAGGCTATGGACAAACACTCTCATCCATACATCCTAATTTGATATGTCATGATTATCTTGAAAACTGTAAAAGGATTCAAGGTGTTCCTCTACAGTTATTCTTTCCTCCCCTGAGAACTTGGGCAACACCTTAAGGTAGCCTTCAGTCAGTAGATCATTCAAAGGCTGAGGTAAGATGAGAGGGACATATCTAGCAGCCACTATGTCAACCATTATGTCTATAAGCAGGTTAGCACGTGCCATTGGGATGTGAACTAGAGGAGAACCAAGAGGATATGGATCTGGGATAGGTACGACTGTATTTGTGTGTCTGGGAGAAAGAGGCAACGACTAAGTGTTGAGGGAAAACTCTACAGGGCTCGAGGGGATAGAAGTTTCCCATTCTATAAATGGAGAAACTCTAATAGGGGGAGGAGTAGTAAATCCTAGAGTGGGAAAACATTATGAGGTCCTAGGTATAAACCATTGTCCGATATCAGGGGAAATAGGGGTGTCGAATATTTCTACTTGTAAACCAAGGCTAGGAGGGGATAAATCAACAGGAAAACTCCCAAAATTTAAAATTCTTGAAACTCCATCAAATAGTATAATAGGAGAACTAGAAGAAGTTAATGGAATTTTTAAAGAAGTATTATGTAAATTACCATAATTTCCTAGTACAAAAGTTGAGGTACCTTCTTGAGAGGTCTTCCCTTTTATGATAATTTTCTCTGGGTCAGATTCCTGATTCGCTAGAGGTAGCTGCGGAGTGGACCTCATGTGTCTACTTTTGGGAGCCACAAATGAAACAGTGGAGTCACCAGGTGCAAGTTGCAATCTTTAAGGTACTAATTTATGATGCACCTTCAGAATCATAAATTATTTGTCGTTCTTACCCAGGGAAATGTGTTCCATTCATTCCCCGGCAATGACGTCGTGAATGTTAGAAATGACAGTCACCATTAGATTGTGGGAGGATAAGCCCAATACCCATCATATGTTTTGGTGGATGTTGGTTTTATATGAGTGGAGTTCAATTGAAAAAACTCAATATATGAATGATGTTCAACACGAAACTAGAAAAGAAATGCACAAGGAAGTGAGGGCCATGTTAACTTCAGTTAGTGAATTGAGTTTAAGTGTGAGCAGAGGGAAGACTTAGTGAGAAAGGTGAAAAAGAATTCTATGAGCATTAGGCTTTCAAGTAGCTTGGAGAAGAAAAACTCAGACTCAAGGTCACTCTTCAGTAGAAGCTTTAGACACTGAAATATGTCCAAACAACACAATCACAACAACACAATGATCAAACCTACATCACAATGTAGCTATGAAAACTTGACTGGATCCTCCATGCCCAAGCCATTCAATGTAAGAGGGAGAAATATAACAAGGGAGATGTCTTGAATTGGTCATGATACCACTGTAATCAAACCTGCATTACAACAACATAACAACCCTCGACTGGATGCTCCATGCCCGAGTGTTTTAGCACAATTTTTATAGAGAGATGAAAAGAAGTTGAATTTTATTAACATGAAAGTCTCAAAATTGATACATAACCAGAGAATAGTTCTGGAATCAAAACATTACAAAATAAGGAGCTTTTCTCAACTAGTTGACAACCTTAACAACATATTAAAACTATTTATTTATACTCAGAATAATTCGCCACCACCAAGAGTGTGACCTGGTCACAACAATCAAAGATTTACGTCGTCGAGTTATTCCGTCAGACTGGACATGAAACCCTCTATCAGATGTGAGATCAGATTGGCATGGGATTTGTAGGAATATATGCCCACAGGGGTACCACGGGTTGATGGTTCAGTCCCCACGGTCGAGCCTTTCATGCCTTTGTCACACACCCACAATGGGGCATAATAAATTTTTTTATTTTTCCTCATGCAACCCACAAGCTTCCAACTCACCAAGGCCTGTTGACCTCTTGGTCAATGGATCATCTCCTATTTTTGAGTTGAAGCATCTCTTCGGGTCCCTGTTAGAACCTCCACAAAAAATATCTACAGTTCCTTTTAGTCCCCTGGCACAGGATTTGAGACAACCTACGTGCGCTTTTCCTTGAGGTGCATTTTCCCTTCCTGAGAAAACTATATAAAGGGAACTAGTCTCATGAATAAGCCCCTTACTCTCATGTGACCATGGCCTGTGATGATATGCGTATCCGAAAGGCACTTTGGCACTTTTTGTATCGGGGAATTAGAAAGGAGTTCACCTCTATTTTCCCAATCCCTGAACTCCCGGTGTCATATTGACGGCTCATAATTCTCCATGATCTAATGGCTAATATTGACTTGATATTGCAGACTTCGTGAGTTTGAACAACTCTGCCTTTGAATCTCTCCAATTGTGAGTCAGTGAAGTGTTGATCTCCCACCACGTGTCCTGCCACGATGGACGGTTCACAATCTCCTCCTAGGGCTCCACTGTTGCACCACACCTGGAAACACTATCCTTCAACACGTGCATCCCTACGTGCTCTCAATATGATACCCAAATTTCCTCGATCAAATGGTCAATAGGGGTCCCGAAGGGTCCTTAGTGTTGGCATGTTTTACAGGTAGCGTATGCTTTTCATTGATGGCAAGTAAAACAACGATAATGGCTTGAGTACAGGTACAATGTGCCAGGTGGGAACTAGAAGTATTTTGGGGAGACGCAGCAGAGCAATCTCATGAAGACCAGAAGAGATAGTGCAAAGGTGCACGTAGAGTGCAAGAGTGTGCTTCTTCATTTGATGGAAAATAGGCAGGCAAGAAAGATCATCAACGATGATGGCATGGAATGATCATAAGCGTAAACTCCATTTCATAGATTTGGATACCGAGAGTTGGAGGAGTCAAGAGTCGAGACTCTTCATCACAGGAGTCCCAAAGTTGTGAAACGTCGAAATCCCGAAAAAGGCACATCAACAAAGATTCCAGTTTTGGATATCGGGAGTTGGAGGTGTATGAGAAGCTAAACTCTATTTCGGATACCAGGATTTGGAAGTGTCGAAACACTTCATCACAGAAATGCCGAAATGTCACAATGCAAAATGCCGAAATATCGGACCATTGATCTAACTCCATTTCAGAGTTTCAGATACCGGGAGTTGGAAGTGTCGAAACACTTCATCACAGAAATACCAAAATGCTAAACGCTAAAATACCAAATAGTTTATCTGACTCCATTTCAGAGTTCCAGATACTGGGAGTTGGAGTGTCAAAACACTTCACCACAGGAATACCGAAATGTTGGAATACCGAAATGCGAAAAAAAACCTTTTGGTGTAGGTTTCAGATACCAAGCATTGGAAGTGTCGAAACACTTCACCACAGGAATTCCTAAATGTCGGAATGCCAAAATGCAAAAAACACCTTTTGCTGCAAGTTTTGGATACCGGGAGTTGGAAGTGTCGAAACACTTCACCACAAGAATGTTGAAATGTAGGAATGTCAAAATGAAAAATCCCCAAAGAACTTTATGGATAAACGCTGGGTCACAACTGTGGGCATGTGAAGGAAGGAACTTGCAAGTTGCAAGGCTCCATTTCGTGATCGAGAGTTGGAAGAGTTAGAGTGACTCACAACAAATTCACGAAACATAAAATTGTGAAATGCAGTTTCGAATAAGGTTGTGGTCACAACCAGTGTTCACATATGTGGAAGATGGAGGAAGGATCTAGTGCAACCAAGATCCATTTCAAAGATCGTGACTTGGAGAGTCGAGATACCTTGCAATAGGAATTCGCAACATGCGAAATGCTGAAATGCCAAAATGTGAAAACACCTTTTGGTGTAGGCTATGGTCACTGCCTGAGGCCACATGTGAAAGGAAAGGTGAAAGGTGCCAAAGGCACAAGGCTCAATAGGTTCACAGTGTAACTTCTAGAAACGAATGATGGTTTCTGTCAGACTCGAAGAGACTTCAGGGTGATTGCCAGAGAAGATGAAAGAGTTTGAAGGCATCTGCCAATGGAATGAATATTGTTGATAGAGGCTATTGACAGATGGAAGAGCGTTGAAGCCTGTAACTACAACAAAGAGGATGAGCTTGACTATGATATAGAAGATGAAGAGTCTCAATTGCTAGATAGTCTAAGGAATCTCAGCATAACACCCAGTGATGATAAACGCATGGGTATAACCGCCAGAGAAGCTAAAGACTTGCCATGATGATCAAGAAGAAGACTTGACACAAGGAGAACATGCAGAACAGAGAGAGTGTGTTGATTCTCAAGGGAGTGAAGCAATGGCAGTGGATATCTCGATGGGGAGAACAATGGTGCAGGTGAAAGAATGTAGAAGCATTGCGTATATTGAATGCACAAGGTGCAGAGAGACTATAAGAATGTAGAAAAAAGGAGAGATGGGGGCTGCTATTGAGAGTGATTCAGGTGTGTAGAAGGAGGCAGAGTGCAGCAGTTGAAATGCACAGAAGAGGAATAGTGCATAGAAGGTACATGGCACACAAAGCATAAATCACAGCAAAAGCAAAGAACAAAGATGCATAGTTGAGATAGTAAAAGAAGGCTGAGGTGTACTTGTAGAGAAAAGTAGAAGATGAGAAAGTGCAAGAATATGCAGGCAGAGAGACACTGATACAGGAGAGCAGAGTAGCATAGAAGAATAGTGATAATCCTGGTAAGCCAATGACAACTATTGAATCACTATAATAAGTTTCAGTAGAAAATATTTGTATTTCAAGGTGGTAGGGAGGTGTTAGGGAGGACTTTTGTCCTCAAAGGTTCAAGTGGGTGCTTGAACATAGGGAGTTGTAGCTTCCATCTAGTTCCAACGAGTGAAACCAGGGTGGCAGGGTGGTGCAAGGGAGAACTGTTGTTCTCTATTATATAGGTTGGTGCCTGTGTGACTGGAAGTTTTTTCTTCCATCCAGTTGGTGTTGGAACACTTAGGTAGTTGGTGCTTCCTTCTAGTGGGTGCTAGAGAAACTAGGGAGTTGGCGCTTCCTTTTAGTGGGTGCTAGAGAAACCAGGGAGTTGGTGCTTCCTTCTAGTTGGTGCTAGAGAAAATAGAGAGTTGGTTCTCTCAGAAAGTTGTAGCTTGCAAAGTAGAGGTTGTAGCCTCACAATGAGTTGGAGCTCATATGTATGATAATATACAGAATGTAAAGATTACTTATCATACCAAGAAGAAGAGGTTTTTACCCTTTATGGGTTTCCTCGGGAAATATTTGTCTCTATATATTTCATATGTGTGACTGATGTCAAATGTTCTATTGCTTACCTCCTTTTACATTATTGTGATTGTCATTAAGTGCTCTGCAAAGAGTTTAAAATAAACATAATTGTTTAAGCATGGTAACAATTGATTCACCCCCCCACTCTCAGTTGTTGAACAATTGGTATCAGAGCCAACCCCTTTTATCTAAGGGTAGATCCTAGACCTTAAACATGTCAATCCATGAAGGAAATTCAACCAATGAGGCCCCTCTGTTCAATGGAACAACCTTTGCCTTTTGGAAAGTTAGAATGAGAACCTACATAATGTCTTTAGGTGTAGATGTATGGGATGTGGTAGATATTGGTTATGTAAAGCCAGTTGTACTAGCTAATAAGGATGACAAGATAGAATTTATCTTCAACACTAGGGCTATGAATGCTATCTTGAGTGGGCTTGTAGAAGAAGAATTCGTAAAAGTTATGCACCTAGGAACTGCCAAAGAAATGTGGGACAAACTCATTAGCAGTTATGAAGGTAATGAGAAGGTAAAGGACACCAAGCTTCAAACCTACAGAGTACAGTTTGAATAGTTGAAGATGAAAGAAGATGAAAATGTTGGAAAATACTTTCTGAGAGTTGAAGAACTGGTAAATGCAATGAAAGCACTTGGTGAAAAAATTGAG
>ML861569.1:7948-24072 GCA_009831015.1 Picea engelmannii | reverse complement strand
AAGTTGTCAGGAACAAAGAAAGATTGGTATGTAAAGGCTATGCTCAAATAGAAGGACTGGATTTTGATGAAACATTTGTGCCCATAGTAAGATTAGAAGCTATCAGAATATTTCTTGCCTATGCTTTTCATAAAAGGCTTAAAATCTATCAAATGGATGTCAAGTCATCTTTTCTAAATGGAGATTTAAATGAAGAAGTCTATATGGAACAACCAAAGGGTTTCGAACTATCTGATAATCCTGAATTAGTATGCAAGATGAAGAAAGATTTATATGGGTTAAAACAAGCCCCTCGTGCCTGGTATCATAGACTAGATACGTATCTCAAAGACAAAGGGTTCAAGAGAGGAATAGTTAACAACAATATATATATCAAAACAAAGGATAATGATTTTCTCATCATGTTGGTCTATGTAGATGACATCATCTTCATATGTAATAAGGATTCATTGGTACAATGGTTTTCTTCGGCCATGGAGTCTGAGTTTGAAATGTCTATTATAAGTGAACTGCCATTTTTTCTTGGTCTGCAAATTACTCAGAGGTCTGAAGGGATGTTCATTTCTCAAGAAAAATATCTAAGAGAAATTTGAAAAGGTTTCAAATGGAAGATTCTAAACTTGTGGGCACACCTATGGTTATTGGATGAAAATTAAGCAAGGATGATGACTCACCTGATGTTGATCAAAGTTCATATAGGTCAATGATAGGCAACCTGTTGTACATCATAGCATCTTGCCCAAACATAATGCATGTTGTTGGAATGGTAGGAAGATATCAGTATGCACCTAAACAAAGTCATTTGCTAGCTGTCAAAAGGATATTCAGATATTTGAAGAAAACAATGAACTATGGCCTATGGTATCCTAAGAATCAGAATTTTTAGTTATCAGTCTACTCAGATGTTGATTAGGCTAACTGCATGGATGAAAGGAAAAGCATGAGTGGAGGTGCGTTCTTCTTAGGAGATTCTCTAGTAGCATGGTTGAGTAAAAAGCAAGGTTCCATTTCTTTATCAACTACAGAGGAAGAGTACATTGTTGTTGCTACCTGTTGCACTCAGGTATTAAGGATGATTCAGACACTTATAGAATTGGAAAAATACACTGCACCGATCCCAATTCATTGTGATAATACTAGTGCCATCAGTGTGTCCAAGAATCCTGTATTCCACTCCAAGACCAAGAAAATTCCCATAAAATACCATTTTCTGAGAGAGAAGGTCACCAATCATATTGTTCAGGTCCATTACATTCCAAACATAGAACAAATCGTAGACATATTTACTAAACCCCTAGCCAAGACACCATTTGAATATCTTCGACAGAAGCTGGGTGTCATCCCGTCTCATACCTAAGAGATTCCATCCTGTTAGGGTGAGTTTGTACTGATTGAATATCTGATACCTCTGAAAAATACTGCAACAGCTCAGGGGGAGTGTGTTTTCATTGAAATTGATGTCAAAGGGGGAGAAAATAATAGTTTTGGGTGCCTTTGTTTCCATCAATGCCAAAGGGGGAGATTTTTGGCATGTTTTACAGGCAACGTATGCTTGTCATTGATGGAAAGTACAACAACGATGATGGCTTGAGTATAGGTACAATGTTCCAAGTGGGCACCAGAAGTATTTTGGGGAGATGCAGTAGAGCAAGCTCGTGAAGACCAGAAGAGATAGTGCAAAGGTGCACGCTGAGTGCAAGAGTGTGCTTGTTCATTTGATGGAAAACAGGTAGGCAAGGAAGATCAGAAGTGATGATGGCATGGAAAGATCAGAAGTGTAAACTCCATTTCAGAGTTTCAAATAATGGGAGTTGGAGGAGTCAAGAGTCAAGACTCTTCATCACAGGAGTCCTGAAGTTGTGAAATGCGAAACGCCGAAATCCTGAAACAGACACATCAAAAAAGATTCCAGTTTTGGATACTGGGAGTTGGAGGTTTATTAGAAGCTAAACTATATTTCGGATATTGGGAGTTGGAAGTGTCGAAACACTTCATCACAGAAATGATGAAATTCTACAATGCGAAATATCGAAATACCATACCATTGATCTAACTCCATTTCGGAGTTCCAAATACCAGGAGTTGGAAGATTCGAAACACTTCATCACATAAATATCGAAATGTTGAAATGCTAAATGCCAAAATACCGAACAGTTGATCTGACTCCATTTCAGAGTTTTGGATACCGGGAGTTGGAGTGTCGAAACACTTCACCACATGAATACTGAAATGTTGGAATGCTGAAATGGGAAAACCATCTTTTGGTGCAGGTTTCGGATACCGGGAGTTGGAAGTGTCAAAACACTTCACCACAGGAATGCCAAAATTTCAGAATGACGAAATATGAAAAACACCTTTTGGTGCAAGTTTCAGATACCGGGAGTTGGAAGTGTCGAAACACTTCACCACAGGAATGTCGAAATGTAGGAATGCTGAAATGTGAAATCGCCAAAGCACTTTTTGGATAAATGCTTGGTCACAACTGTTGGAATGTGAAGGAAGGAGCTTGCAAGTTGCAAGGCTCCATTTCATGATCAAGAGTTGGAAGAGTCAGAGTGACTCACAACAAGTTCATGAAATGAAAAATTGTGAAATGCAGTTTTGAATAAGGCTGTGGTCACAGCCAATGGTCACATCTGCGGAATATGGAGGAAGGATCTAGTGCAACCAAGCTCCATTTCGGAGACGCAACTTGGAGATTCGAGATGCCTCACAACAAGAATTCGTGACATGTGAAATGCCAAAATGTTGAAATGAGAAAACACCTTTTGGTGTAGCTGTGGTCACCGCCTAAGGCCACATGTGAAAGGAAAGGTGAAAGGTGCCAAAGGAACAAGGCTCAATAGGTTCATAGTGTAACTGCTAGAAACAACTGATAGTTTCTGTTAGATGACTCGAAGAGACTTCAGAGTGATCGCCAGAGTGATCGCCAGAGAAGATGAAAGAGTCTGACAACATATGCTAGTGGAATGAAGACTGTTGATAGAGGCGATTGATAAATGGAAGAGAGTTTAAGCCTGTAACTGCAACAAAGAGGATGAGCTTGACTATGATAGAGAAGATAAAGAGTCTCAACTGCTAGACAGGCTAAGGAATCTTAGCATAACACCCAGTGATGATAAACACATGGGTATAACCACCAAAGAAGTTGAAGAGTTGCCATGATGATCAGGAAGAGGTCTCAACATGAGGAGAACATGCAGAATAGAGAGAGTGTGTTGATTCTCGAGGGAGTGAAGCAGTGGCAACATGGAGTGGTAGTGGATATCCCGATGGGGAGAACAATGGCGTGGGTGAGAGCATGCAGAAGCATTTTGCATATTGAATGCACAAGGTTCACAGAGACTATAAGAATGTAGAATAAAGAAGAGATGGGGGTTGTTGTTGAGAGTGATTTAGGTGTGTAGAAGGAGGCAGAGTGCAGTAGCTAAAATGCATAGAAGAGTAATAGTGCATAGAAGGGACATGGAACACAGAGCATAAAGCGTAGCAAAAGAAAAGAACAGAGATGCATAGCTGAGACAGTAAAAGAAGGTTGAGGTGCACTTGTAGAGAAAAGCATAAGATCAAAAAGTGCAAGAAGATGTAGGTAGAGAGACATTGATACAAGAGAGTAGAGAAGCATAGAAGAATAGTGGTAAGCCAATGACAACTATTGAATCACTGTAATAAGTTTTAGTAGAAAATATTTATATTTTAGGGTTGTAGGGAGGTGCTAGGGAGGATTTTTGTCCTCAGAGATTCAAGTGGGTGCTTTGAACATAGGGAGTTGTAGCTTCCATCTGGTTGCAGCTAGTGAAACCAGGGTGGCAGGGTGGTGTAAGGGAGAATTGTTGTTCTCTGTTATACAGGTTGGTGCCTGTGTGACTGGAAGTTGGTGCTTCCATCCAGTTTGTGCTGGAACACTTAGGGAGTTGGTGCTTCCTTCTAGTGGGTGCTAGAGAAACTAGGGAGTTGGTGCTTCCTTCTAGTGGGTGCTAGAGAAACCAGGGAGTTGGTGCTTCCTTCTAGTTGGTGCTAGAGAAAACAGAGAGTTGGTGCTCTTAGCAAGTTGCAGCTCGCAAAACAAAGGCTATAGCCTCACAATGAGTTGGAGCTCATATGTATGATAATGTATAGAATGCAAAGATTACTTATCATACCAAGAAGAAGAGGTTTTTACCCTTTATGGGTTTCCTCATGAAATATCTATCTCTTTATATTTCATATGTGTGACTGATGTCGAATGTTCTATTGCTTACCTCCCTGCATTATTGTGATTGTCATTAAGTGCTCTACAAAGAGTTTAAAATAATCATAATTGTTTAAGCACGGTAACAACTGATTCACCCCCCCCTCTCAGTTGTCGAACTCTTAGATCTACAGTCCACGGTGCTTCGCGACTTCGGTTTTCGAGAGATTTGGTTTCACCAACCCATAATATTCTTGATGCGTGAACTTCCAAACTAATGGATCCAATGGTCAAGGTGGATCCCAATATATCCTTATATCAACATCCATGTTATTTTGTGACTTCGGGTTTTGGGGGTTCTTACTCACACAATCCATTTTCCCTGGTACACTAAACCCCGAAGCGAAGGATCTGGCACCCCATGTTTCCTATTGCCAATGGCTAGGATGAACTTAGGCACTCCGACCTTCAGGAGTTTTGGCATTACTAAACCTCTATTCTCCCGAAGTGGTCAAAATCGGGTTGACGACCTCATAGGTCTGACGGCCCATGCCTTTTCGCTCGAATCGAGACTTCGTGTTTCAGGATTTTTCGAGATAGCTTTCTTCGTTCCTCCCGATACCTGAATTCATGAAATTTGCTCACGTCAGATCAATGGTCTATGATCCTCTCATAATCTAATGATTTCATTCAATTTCACGAGTTCATACTTCTCGAGTTTCTATGACTCTTGCCTTTGAAATCCTCAATGTGTGAATCAACAAAATGATGATCTTTCACCACGTGTTCTTCCCAACACCAATGGCTAGGATCAATTTCGCGAGTTCATATTTCACGAGTTTCCACAACTCTTTCCCTTCAAAATATCCGATGTGTGAATCAATGAAATGTTGTTCTTTTGCAACGTGTCCTTCCCAGCACCAACAACTAGGATCAATTTCACGAGTTTCCACGACTCTTCTATACACTTTCAAAGGGATTCAACCCCATGCACCTTTCCTGGATCCAACAGTTGTTGGTCCTCACACTCTGATCTGATGGCCCATATCTGATCTCCTCCTGCACTTTGGGTTTATCAAATCTCAAAGTGTTAAAGGCTACGACCTTTGATCCTTCGACAAACCCTAGACTTCGGGTATCATCTGCATTTCTTAAAATGCTATCTCTCCTAAGCTTCTCGACTTAGAATAATTCCACTCCATCTCACTCCTTGTACTAACCCACTCGTGTTAGGTCCACGGTCAAGGAGGGTCATGATAGATCATTGGATCTATGGTCATATTTCATTGCTACTTGCAAAGATGGAAGGATTCGAGGTGTTAACACCTACGCTCCCTTTTCAAATCTAATGGTCGTGATAGGACTCAGATCCTTCTGAAAGGATCTTGTCCATTCATCTTCCAGATGAAAGGATATTCCCTTTAGATACTTAAATCTCACTGTCCTTCCTAAGCTTCATCAGTTATGAAGGACTTAAGTGCTTTGAGCTCTTACTCCTAGAATTGACTCTTAGAAGAGTCTTTCATGCACCCCTTGCGCTCATTCATCAAGTCTAGGACTTAAGTGGGTTTCAGTCTCTAGTTGTCTCGCAGGTACCTATGAATATATCCAATACCTCTCTTGAGATTAATAGACTTTGTCCTCCAAGGGACTCAAAACGATTAGGAAGGTTTACATGCGTACATGAAACTATGTCCATAGTCTACGAACACACAGTTCGTGAATCTGGTTTATGCCACCACAGGACACAAGAATTTACGAGTATAAAACATGTCCTATCCATATGATTTCCTACTTGCCTAATTACACAATTAGCTAGATACAAAATAAGAAATACAGTCTGAATCATTAAGAAATCATAACCATCTATAGGTTATTCACAACACATCTAAATTTAACTCACAGTACTACTTAAACACACTAGATATACAATTACTTATCTATTATAGGTTGTCGCCAACTAAATGACTATGGGTGTTCATCCTTCCACCCTACCATAGGCTTAGAGGCATTCATTATTATCACTCTAGCCACCCCCGTGCCAAGCCATGATATCACCAGGGAACTCTCACAGTTCTCAAGGATCCTTTCTCTATTCCAGCTTTTGCTCAGGTTCTATTCTCTACTAACTTTTAGGAATTTTTCTCTCTCTGTTATGGCCTTGTTGAGGTTTATCTGATACTATCCCAGCATCAAACTTGCAGCCTTTTTTTTTTCCTCTCACTGGAGAGCTTTGCACCACTCCTTTACAAGATTTTTCTCTCCTCCCCCTTCCTCTCTGGTTGTCCGTGTGTATTTATCTTACCTTCCTTATTTTGGAAGGTTCTTGACCCATCACATTCCTTCTATCATAAAGAAACTCAGGTCTACAGGTCTTTGTGGTACTTTGGGCTGACATTCTGCAGCTAGCCCATGCTCCCATTCATGGGGGTAGTTGATAATTCAACCAATGGTCTTTTATTCCTTAACTAATTTCTCTCCTTGGGATCCAAAGGAGGTTTATCATTCTCATCAAGGGAAATTTTGGGTTATTTGATATAATGAACCATCTCATATAGTTTTCATGTTATTGCTCTAGGGATATCATGGCCAGTACTTTCAAGGCTCCAACCCCATAGTCAGTTATTGTAAACTCAAAAAATAATACATTTACATTTTACACATGCCTTAGCATGGTGATTCCTATTTTATTATTAATTACAAACTGGGGAAAACAGGGTGTTACAATTCCCTCCCCCTTAAAGGAACACCATCCTCGTGTTCTTCCTCAAAAAAACCTGTCATGCCTTTCTCATTCAGCTATTTCATAAATTTTGATCTTTCTCTCTCGATCAAGTCCTTTTTCACACCCTTAATCTTTGTCACTGACTTTCACTAACTATTGGACAATCAAGCATCTTAATCATAGTCTTATGCAAAAACATTGCATAAAAATTTCTAGGAAAATTTATCATAATCTTAGCACAAAAATTATTTGTGCAGTTTGTGGATTTGTATACACATGGTTGTTTTTTTTATCCAGGTCAGCAGTTTTACTTGACATACCCATTGGGTTCATGATCCCAATCAATAGTTTACAAGAACTATTAAGGCTTCATCTTTCTTTCAGTCAGTCACCCTCCAAGCCCAGGCTCAGGAATGCCCTTCTCTGCTATACAGTCCCTTGGGTGATCCCTCTTGCGTTGCCAAGTTTTTATCGCTTAGGAATAAATTCCCATCTTGTGCAAGATCCCAATAGTTTACAAGAACTATTAAGGTCTCCTCTACCTTATGGTCACTCACCCTCCAGGCTCAGGCTCAGGCATCCCCTTCACTGCTATACACTCCCTCAGGTGATCCATCTTTCCCTGCCAAGGTTTTCTCACATAGGAAGAATTCCAGAGACTCTATCGAGTCTTACATTCAAGTCGTCCATTAGACTTTCTCTGCTAAGGCATCCCTTCAGCTTGTGTTAACTCAGCACAATGTATTTTAGGTGATCATGGCTTATCACGGGGTTCTCATGGCTCAACAGTAGCCATTTTTCATCATCCGTCCTTTTTGGAAATATCTTTTCTTCCGACTCAACGAAATTTAGGAATGAAGGTTACTTTATTTCTCCCTTGTATCACAGGTATACAAAAATTCATCAGACATCATTATAAATTTAAAATTTAAAATTTTATTGTGAATTGATCACCCACAGATTTCCAAATTCCACATTTTGTTTTCATATTTGTCCCGCACAGGAACCAGATTCAAAAGCATGGGAATTTCTTCCCTATAACATTTTAGCTCAGTAGGAAATTGGTCTTCCTTATGGTTAACAACATTGCCATATCCAAGACTCATTCCTCAGCTAAACAAATTGTTAGTTCTCATGCACGTTATATTTTTATTGCACCTTTACAACGTCATCACAAAAATTTCATAATTGTGCATACTAACAATCAAATTCACTTTCTCAAAAGGAAATACCATTCCTTGTAGTTTGTCTTAGTAGGAAATTGGTCTTCCTTATGGGCTTACAACACTTCCATATCCAAGACCCTTTTCCTCCTACGGTTCATTCTTCACACAACCAAACAAATTGTTAGTCTCTCATGCCTCCATGTATATATATATGTATGTATGTATGTATGTATGTATGTATGTATTCAAAACCATGCATAATATTAGTTCATCACATCTACATAAACATAAAAAGTGGATTTCAATCCTTGCCTATGCATCATTTCAATCATACTGGACCTTTCAAAATGTAATTCAACATTTCAATGGATTTTAACAAATGTGCCAATATTCATGGCCACATTCATACCCAATGCACTCTTGCATTGTCTCCAAGTTTGTCACACTTTATGATCAGTTCTTGGCCATGGAATGTTGGGATTTAACCAACCTTTTCCTCATATGTCTTATTCATTTTTATTCACTCTTACAATAGGACCATGCTTCCTTCTATAGGCCGATCACGTTCCCAAATCAGTACACATGAAACCAGTTTCACATGAATGCCTTTAAGAATTCTTCCTTCATTAATAACCAGGGTGCCAACACTCATGGTCACCCAAGAAATTATCTTAGTAATGGTTTTTGACTTTTTGAGTCAATAGATATCATTTGGTTCAAATGTTGTTACATCATACAATTAGTCTTCACTGCAGAGGTTCACACCTCCAACATTCGAGTTCTTCTTCCCAAATCATACCCTACTTGGGTATCCATGGCATACAACTACCCTCTCAAATTTCATGTATAACATGAGACAATAAAATATTTCGGAAGGGATTCTCACTCGAATCCTTTCATACCCTGAGCCACATAAGCATGAACATTTTTATACATGTTCTTGCTTACTAGCACTCTCTTTCTGATCTTTACCTCATCAACAGTGCTTTAGCAGGGTTTTCACAGTATTGTCAACAATCTTTCGACCGCATCCTTCCCATGGTCACCCTTTGCTTGAGGTTGCCCATCATTGGCAACTGTCTTCCTCAATAGCTCCAATTCCTTTCTATACATAGCATGCATCATCATAGTCACAATTACATTAGTTTTAATATTAAACCAAATGCATGTATCATAACATTCAAATTCATAAAACATCTTCAAAATTTCCTAGCATATGTTCATGCACTTCATAACATTATCCTCAAATGTTTCCACAAGTGGAGCATAACAGATTTTAATTGTATCTTCAGCAATACAATCCTTATCACTATGGTGTCAAAACATTTACTTTTATTAGTAAATCAGTTTTCTCATTCAAGAGAAAACATAATACTCAACAAGGAATAATTGGGGACTCTCCCCTTCTTCCAACTCTTTCTACACCGCCTGGGAATTTTAAACCAAGTTGAGTTATCTCTAAGGCCTCACTACCTTTTCTTAATCATGGCTTCAACCAAGCATAATCAGTTAAACATACACATTTATTCATTTATTCATTAAATCACACTAGGGGAGTTTACTTGCCTTTTACCAACAATATTGGTTTCCACAACTTATGTTTTAATCCTACAACTCTATTAAACAATTTAGGGTTCTTAGGGTGAGGAAAGTGTTCCTCCTTTACTTATGCAATCCAATTTTTATTGTGATCTTTCTGCTCTTTTCCTGAGAAACCTTGGTTAGGCCTCACCCTAACCCTTTTTTTGGAATACAACAAAATTATTTAATAGAAAACTTTTTGTTCATAATGGATCATGAACCTGTACATCCAACACATTACCATTCGGTCATCGAGATGGTCAATATTCATTCATTAGTATTCTACTAATTACGTGATATTTTTCAAAATGTAATCCAGGATTCTGGTATATATATATGTATGTATGTATGTATGTTGTTTTCCTGACAGAGCCTTCACATAGTTCCTCCACAGGGAACTCCTTCTGCATGCAACTTCTTTATTGCATATCCATCACTACATGTGATAGACTCAACCTTGAGTTAGCTTTTATTTGTTTAGCAAAAATCCCTTAAGGAATATAAACATGCATCTTTGTCATGTACCTAATTACGTATTTTGGTTTTCTTAACTTACATCCATGATGTATTTAACCACATTCATAATATTAAGTCTGCATGTAGCTATCATAGGTATATTTCACAACCCACATACATATTTACTTTTGAGATCAGTCAACTAGGGATTATTCACAATCCTTCTCATATGATTCCCAAAGGCATAATCATTTGTCTCTTATTATGACAACATAGCATCTTTTCTCATTTACCCTTCTATCTAATCATATTATTATTCCCTAAGAAAAGGGAATACACTCCCGTCAATCTATTACATGGAACAAAACTTTTGTGACTCTTCAGAATGGGTTCAACCATGCATCCATAATATTTCTTTGATATGGACAAGACCGATTCTTTCTTTATATTTCCCTCATTTAGGAAGTCACCTCGTGCCTTTAGTATACCTATATTCTTACATCATACATGTGCATCACTTGTACATGAAATATGATTCATACCTAAGTGGTATTAAATCAGGTTTTATATCAAGAAGCTTCACAATGCATTAAATCCATGCACTCAAGCATAACACACACAAACCTAACCAAACATTTATCATGCAAGCTCATTTCTTGCACCCCTTCCATGTCATTCACACACATGGACATATCCAGCTTCTATATCCTTTTTCCAAGGATCTTCCAAGCATCCTTATGATCATGTATACACATTCATGTATATGTAGGTGCATCTATTGCACCTTTTTACCTAATGCATTCACTTGATAGTTTAATTTCATCATTAGTGTCCTTTAGTTTGATAATTCAATCACTTATAGGACTAATCTCATAATCATACCTCGTGTTGGTGTTTCCTTCTCTCATGGATATAACCAACCAGGGTCACTTTCTTCTTTATGCGAAAATGCCTTAGCAAGAAAACCTCCTTGCCTTAGCATCCATAGGGTCTTACCCATGTCACTTTTGTCTGGTCATGAGGAGTTATATACTCTGATTGTAATATAAAGAAGTAGTTATAACTACCAAGGATCCTACCTGATCCTATCAGATTTCGTTTAAGTCCACAAAGGTATTAACCATCATACAATACACCATAATCAGTGCCTAGAGTTCCAATTGCCCATGCTTAGAAGGAGTGTTACTAACACCAAGTTATCCATCTTTTGGGCTCCAGTTTTCCTTGACAAAACCCTGCCACCTTCAACTATCCACATTCAAGTATTATTATAAATGTTAATTAGCATATCCCTACTCCGATAAGAGTAGTTATCACTTTGACAAAGGGTTAAATAAATTCTTTTGTTGAAATTCAACAAGAATTCCCATAATCACAGGTTCAATCTGCAGTCCTTCTCCTCAAGGAGTAAATACAGATAACAATATCTCCTTACATGACTCGTACATGATCCCAAGTAGTCCAAGTGTTGTAACCATGCTCTGATACCAATTTTTCACACGCCCACGACAAGGCATAGTAAAAAAAATTCTTTTTCCTCATGCAACCCACAAGATTCCAACTCAGTGGGGCTTGCTGACCTCTCGATCAATGGATCATCTCATATTCCTGAGTTGAAGTAGATCTTTGGGTCCTTGCTAAAACCTCCACGAAACAAATCTACAGGTCCTTTTAATCCCCTGGTGAAGGCTTTGAGACAACCTACGTGTGCTTTTACTTGAGGCACCTTTTCCCTTCCTGAGAAAACTAAATAAAGGGCACTAGTATCCTAACTAAGCCCCTTCCTCTCATGTGACCATGACCTATGACCATACGCCTATCTGAAAGGTGCTTCGGGACTTCATGTATCGAGGAATTGGAAATGAGTTCACCTTTGTTTTCTCGATCCCCGAACTCCCAGTGTTAGATCGACGGATCATAATTCTCCATGATCTAACAGCTCAGATTAGATCATGAGTGTGGACTTTGCGAGTTCGAACAACTCTACCTTTGAATCTCTCCAATTGTGAGTCAGCAAAGTGTTGATCTCCCACCACATGTCTTTCCACGATAGATGGTTCACAATAACCTCCTGGGCTTCCACTGTTGCACCACGCCTGACAACACCATCATTCGACACGTGCATCCCTACATTCTCTCGATATTATACCCACATTTCCTCAATCGATTGGTCAATAGGGGTCCCGAAGGGTCCTTAGATCTACGGTCCATGGTTCTTTGCAACTTCGGGTTTCGGGGGTTTTGGTTTCACCAACCCGTAATCTTCCCAATGCATGAACTCCCAAACTAGCAGATCCAACAGTCAAGGTGGATCTCGATAGATCCTTAGATCAACGATCCATGTTAGTTAGTGACTTCGATTTTTGGGGGTTCTTACTCATACAATCTATTTTCCCTAGTACACTAAACCCCAAAGATAAAGATCTTGTGCCTCATGTTTCCTATTGCCAATGGCTAGGATGCACTTAGACACTCCATCCTTTGGGATTTTTGGCGTTACTAAACCTCTATTCTCCCAAAGTGGTCAATGTCAGGATGACTACCTCGTAGGCCTGACGACTCACGCCTTTTCACTTGAATCGGGACTTCACATTTCAGTATTTTTCGAGATAGCTTTCTCCATTCCTCTCGATACCCGAATTCCCAAAATTCCCTCACGCGAGATCAACAGTCTACGATCCTCTCGTAATCCAATGACTTTTTTCAATTTCGTGAGTTCAGACTTCACGATTTTCTTCAACTCTTAGATTTGAAATCCTCAACGTGCGAATCAACGAAATGATGATCTTTCGCCACGTGTCCTTTCCAGCACCAACATCTAGGATCAATTTCACGAGTTTCCATGAATCTTGCCTTCTAAATCTCTGATGTGCGAATCATCAAAATGATGATATTTTTCCAAGTCTCCTTCCTAGCACCAATGGCTAGGATCAATTTTGTGAGTTTGGATTTTGAAAGTTTTCAACAGTTAGATTTCATTGCTACTTGCGAAGACTGAAGGAGTCGAGGCATTAACACCTACGCTCCCTTTTCAAATCTAATGGTCGTGACAGGCCTCGGATCTTTCCGAAAGGATCTCATCCATTTGTCTTCTAGATAAAAGGATATTCCCTTTCGATACTTAAATCTTGCTATCCTTCCTGAGCTTTGTCAGTTATGAAGAACTTAAGAGCTTTGTTCTCTTTCTCCTAGACTTGACTCTTAGAAGAGTCTTTCGCAAACCCCTTGCACTCATTCATCAAGTCTAGGACTTAAGTGGGTCTCAGTCTCTACTTGCCTCACAGGGAGCCTATGCATATCTGCACTACCTCTCTTGAGCTTAACATAATTCATCCTCCAAGGGACTCAAAATGATTAGGAAGTTTGACATGCGTACATGAAACTATGTCCATGGTCAACAAACACACAGTTCATGACTCTGGCTTATGCCACTACAGGACACAAGCATTTGCGAGTATAAAACATGTCCTATCCATATGATTTCCTACTTGCCTAATTACACAATCAGGTAGATACAAAAGAAGGAATACAATATGAATCGTTAAGCAATCATAAACATCTCTAGGTCATTCACAACATATCTAACATTAACTCACATTACTACTTAAACACATGAGATATGCGATTACTTATCTATTATAGGTAGCCGCCAACTAACTGAGTGTGGGTGTTCATCCTTCCACCCTACCATAGGCTTAGAGGAATTCATTCTTAGGACTCTGGCCATTCCCATGCCAAGCCATGATATCACTAGGGAACTCTCACAGTTCTCAAGGATCATTTCTCTGTTCCAGCTTCTGCTTGGGGTTTGTTCTCTGTGAACTTTCATGGATTTCTCTCTCTCTCTCTGTTATGGCTTCGGTGAGGTTTATCAAATGCTTTCCCAACATCAAACTTGCATCCTTTTGTTTTTCCTCTTGCTGGAGAGCTCTGTGCCACTCCTTTACAATATTTTTCTCTCCTCCCCCTTCCTCTCTGGTTGTCTGTGTGTATCTATCTTACCTTCCTTATTTTTGAAGGTTCCTGACCCATCACATTCCTTCTGTTAGAACGAAGCTCGGGTCTGTAGCTCTCTATGGTACTTCAAGCTAACATTCTGCAGCTACCCCATGCTCCCATTCATGGGGGTAGTTGATAATTCAACCACTGGTATTTTCTTCCTTAACTAATTTCTCTCCTTGGGGTCCAAAGGAGGTTTATCATCCTCATCAAGGGAAATTTTGGGTTATTTTATATAATGAACCCTCTCATATAGTTTTCACATTCTTCTTCTAGTGATATCATGGCCAGTACTTTCAAGGCTTCACGCCCACAGTCAGTTATTGGCAACTCAAACAATAATACATTTACATTGTCCACATGCCTTAGCATGGTAATTCATATTTTATGATTAATTACAAACTGGGGAAAGCAAGGTGTTACAGCCTTCCATTTATGGAGTGAGCCAAAGTTTCAACCACCGGATTTTTTTTCATTAACTACCGTTTCTCGGGATTGCAATGTGACTTAATTCTCAAGTGGAGGCCACATGCTACTCTTGGATATGATGTTTTACAAGAACGTGATTGCGGGGCTACTCAAAAGTGGTTTAGGTTTAGACTACTTTTGGGCCTGTAGTCCATCACCTTTTTCCACGTAGCACTTTCTGTTTACCGTGGTTTCAATTGCAGGACTGCTCAAGAAAATTATTTCCTAAGCATGTTGTGTCCCCACAATGAACTATGGCCGTAGATCTAGTCCCGATATGAGATCTGGACGCACCTCCTATATTTAGCGATAATTATTAGACAATCAAGCACATTAATCATAGTCTTATGTGAAAACGTTACATAAAAATTTGTAGGAAAAAATTTCATAATCTTAGCACAATAATTATCTGCACAGTTTGTGGATTTGTATCCACATGGTTGTTTTGTTATCCGGATTATCATTTTTTCTTAACATACCCATTGGGTGCATGATCCCAATAAATATCTTATAATAATTATTAAGGTTCCATATTCCTTGCAATCACTAAACCTCCAAGTCCAGGCTTAGGCATCCCCTTCTCTGTTATACAGTCCCTCGGGTGATCCCTCTTACCTTGCCAAGGTTTTCTCACTTAGGAAAAACTACCCACCGTGTGCATGATCCCAATAGTTTAAAATAACTATTAATGTCTCCTCTACCTTGCGGTCACTCACCCTTGAGGCCCAGGCTCATGCACCCCTTCACTGCTATACAGTCCCTCAGGTGATCCATCTTTCCCTGCCAAGGTTTTCTCGCATAGGAAGAATTCTAGAGACTCTATCAAGTCTTACAGTCAAGGCGTCCCTCAGACTTTCTCCATCGAGGCATCCCTCTAGCTTGTGTTACCTCAACACAATGTATTATGACGATCATGGATTATCACGAGGTTCTCATGGCTCAACAGTAGCCATTTTTCATCATCTGTCCTTTTCGAATAGATATTTTCTTCCGACTCAGTGAAAGTTAGGGATGAAGGTTAATTTGTTTCTCACCTGTATCAAAGGTATACAAAAATTCATGAGACATCATTATAAATTTTAAATTCAAAATTTTCTTGTAAATCGATCACCCACAGATTTCCAAATTCCACATTTTGTTTTCATATTTGTTCCACACAGGAACCAGATTCACAAGCATGGGACTTTCTTCCCCATAACATTTTAGCTCAGCAGGAAATCAGTCTTCCTTATGGTTTACAACATTTCCATATCCAAGACTCTTTCTTCCTGCAATTCATTTCTCAGCTAAACAAATTGTTAGTTCTCATTCACATTATATTTTTATTGCACCTTTACAATGTCATCACAAAAATTTCAGAATTGTGCATACTAACAATCAAATTCACTTTCTCAAAGGGAAATACCATTCCTTGTAGTTTGGCTCAGTAGGAAATTAGTATTCCTTATGGGCTTACAACACTTCCATATCCAAGACCCTTTTCCTCCTACAGATCATTCTTCACACAACCAAACAAATTGTTAGTCTCTCATGCCTCCATCTGTATATATATATATAT
>ML861568.1:6238-19839 GCA_009831015.1 Picea engelmannii | reverse complement strand
AAAGTGGGCCTAGGCTCATTGATTTCTTCAATGGAAAGTGTATTGCCAAATGTTTCTTTGACGTGCCTTCAAGCAAGAATTATCCATGGTGCTTAAGGAAGCACATTTCAAAGCTTCAAACAATTGAAAAAATTATGAAATGGCTTCATTGGTTGTTTCATGTAACTTGAGTGCTTCATTTTCCCAATAATTAGAGTAGGTGTGTGCAATAAGGTTGTTGAACAAGCATCGTTTTCATCATTTTTTTCAGTTTCAATTTTCATTTTCATTTAGTTTTAGTTGAAGTTCACAGATCAAAGAAGATTGCAGAGGTTAAAGGTTGAGAGCATGAATCCACAAGCCCAAAGGATAAGGCACTGAAACTACAAGAGTTCTTAGAGCCTCACAGGGAGGAATCTATCCCCCATGGAGCCTATGTTAGCACAAGATTGGTTAAGGTGCCTATATGGATTTTGATTTTTTTCTAAGTGATATCTTCACTCATTGGTAAAAGGCACTACCTATGGTATGATCAAGGGACCTACGTAAAATGGTTTTGTCATCATGAAAGAACACACACTGCTTTGTACATATTCAAGATTGAAAGGCACTACGTTTTGGCAATGCTACCCAAAACTGTATGCAGACGCACCATAAGTAGTGCTACGTAAAGGTGTTGTGTAATATTTCACAGAAAATAGAAGCCGCATATAGGTGCAACACAGCCGGGCGCTGCGTAATATTCTGGCAGAAAACGAATTGTGCAGAGTTATTTTACCAGTTTTGAGTCATTAACTTAAAACTTTGATTGTGAATAATTGAGAAGGTATTTTTGAAAACCAGAGAAGGTATTTGTTCAAAACATTCCAAATAACAAAAACCTCTCTCATTTTTTCAAAATATGTTATGGTTTGAAATATATTGGATATAGAAGTGGCGCTACCCACTCTGCACAACGACGCTACCTAATTTCCTGTAGCAGTCACAGATTTTGATATTTGCCTTGTTGGGAGGTTGCCACCTATCAAGGAGGATTCAAATGGATTCTCAAAGATCTGTTAGATGTCAAGGGACACCTGCACCAAATATTTATCTCCAACAAAGGCCTCATGCAATGAGGTGGAGACATTTTATTAATGACTTCCAACAAATTCCTGAAAATTAGCAGTTTGTTGGATTTTTGTTTCTTTGATTGTTGCCACCTATCTCCAAGGCTTAAAATCCAATGGAGATGGGATTTGACCTCCTTAGTTCATTTGGATTCTATTGTCTATTTAAAGAAGGAGATATCTCTTGAAGAAGGGGATTGATGATCCAAGAGAGGCTAGAGAGAGATGTAGCAAGCAGTTTTCCTGTGTATGTTCATTTGTAAGCCTGTGGGCATTTTAGGATTGTAAGAATTACTGCTATTGGAGACTCATGAGAGCTGTGATTTCATATTGTAATTCTTTTGTTTATATTTCTTCTTATTTGAATATATTGCAGATTTGAGGATCAAAGGATGTCAATGATTTATGGATCCCTAAGCAGCAAAGGATATGTTGTATTTTTCCCATCAATCATTGTTTATATTCAAGTATTTGTTGATTCATTAAATTGAGAGGATATTTGTTTAGTGAACATTCTATCTTATGTTTTCCTTCTTCATTCTTCCACCTATCAACATATAATCTTGTTTTCTGTTGAGCAACTTTTGTGCCTTCGATGAGTAGGATGTTTGTGACTCCATTGCCCATTGGTGTAGCCTACTGATCTACAGTTTGTAGACCTATCTCTTTCTTTATCCATATTGTTGATCCACCTATTCAAAACCAAAATTATCTTTTACATTCTGGTGGGTGCTAAGCTTACACTTTAGCAGACAAAGTGTGACTTTTAGTGCTAACATATAGGACCATGCAAGATTCTCAGAAAATTCACAGCCAATGCTTATGAAATTGAGTTTCCAGACAATGTTGGGATATCACTGACATTCAATGTTGAAGACCTGTATCCTTATAGGAGAGATGTAACACACCCACAACAGGGCATAAATAAAAAAAAATATTTTTCCTCAATTAGTCGAATCCTCCATCCATGGTCTCTAATCCTGGTCAATGGATATTCAAAATTCATGAGCTCAAGAAGCTCTTTGGTTCCCTACTAAAATCTCTAAGAAATCGATCCACGGGTCTTTGCGAGACTTCACCCGTGCAAACTAGCACCAGGCGGAAGCCCCCTCCACGTGACCACAAGCCTAACTAAAAGGCATGTCATGAAATCGCGTATCGGTTCCTTGCGTGTGAGTCACCTCGACTCTCTTGATATCCGATCTCTTGACAGGGACCTAACACTTGTTAGATCCTCCTTCACATGACCACTGGTTGTGACCAGGGGCTCAACCTCAAGCCCTTATTGGGACTTCGTGTTTCGCGAAGTTGGAGGGTCACTCACCTCCCTTCTCCTGATATTCGAAATGCCAATATCTCCTCGCCACAGATCAACGATCCCGATTCTTCCACGATCTGACAGTCCAGATCACGTCGGGATTTCGTGTATCAGAACTCCCGATATGATTCACCTCCGTTCTCCCGAATCCTGAAATCCTTATTTCCCGATCGGAGAATCCTCTAGGTGCTAGCTCCTCCTGCTAGGCTCCTTTGTTTGATACATTGGGAGATAACCTAGGGCCCAACTACCAAGCGCTTCAAGACTTCATGCTTCAAGTCTCCCGAGGGAAGTTCACTTCTCGTCTTTGAAGTCCAATATGTGAAATCCCTCCAAGACCCAATCGACAGTCCACACTCTCCCTTCGATCGATGATTGCGATCAAATCACGAGTTCGCGTCTTGGGTATTTGGATGTGAGTCCACCATGACTCTTCCGATCCCTGATATTCCGATAGATTCAGATCAACAGTCCACGGTCTTCTGTGATCCAACGGTCCTGATCTCCTCTCTCGCGAATTGAGATTTCACCTTTCGCGAATTTGGAGGTTGGCTTACCTTTGTTTCCCTGATTCCCGATTTCCCGATATCCACTTTCCAGATGAATGGTCTGGATCTCTCCTTCGATCAACGACTGTGATCCTTTCATGAACTCGGACTTCGCGAGTTCTCATGACTCCTATCTCTGACTTCCCGAGTTGCGAGTCAACGAAACGTTGATCTCTCGTCACACGTCCCTTTTCAATAGACGGTTAGGATCCTTTTACGAACTCAGACTTCACGAGTTCACTCTCTTGTGCAACTCCAAAAAGGTTAAATCTCGTGCACTTTCCTCTAGATCCAACGGTTGTTGGTCCACACGCTCCAATCTAACCGCTAAGATATGATCTCCTTTAGGCTCGTTCCTCGTCGTCTAGACTCTGATCTGAATCCTAGGATCTACGACCTAGATCACATCACGATTTCAAATTTCAGAGGTTTAGTCACACCAACGCGCGATTCTCCCATCTCGTAAACTTTGAACTCACTGATCCGATGGTCAAGGTGGGTCCCAATAGATCCTTAGACATACGGCCTAGATCACATTACGATTTTGGGTTTCGAAATTCAAAGGATCTATCCCTTTCACGATGATTATCAACATTCATCGGACCTACGAAGGCTGAAGAAGTCAAGGCGCTAACGCATGCGTTCCTTCCTCAAATCTAACGGCTGTGATATACCTCAGATCTTCCCAAACAGATCTCGTCTGTTCAACTTCCAAATGAAAGGATACTCCCTTTCAATACTTGAATTCCTTGCTATCCCTCCCGAGCTTCGTCACTTATGAAGGATTTAAGAGCGTTATGCTCTTTCTTCTGGACTTAACACATAGAGGGATATTCAACACAACTATTGCGCTCCTTCATCAAGTATAGGACTTAAGTGGTTCTGGGTTTCTACTTACCTCGTAGAGAGCCTGTGCATATATGCACTACCTCTCCTGAGCTTAATAGACTCCGTCCTCGTAGGGATTGCAGGATTCAACCTCCACATTCAGGGAAGTACTCACTTGACTCTAGGACGGTGATGAAATTCCCTGGGGAAAGCGCCTTCGAGTGATTAAACTGGGGTGCATGGAAATCCAAGCAGAATTATAGGCTCTCAAGGAAATGAACGCATATTCATAACTTAATATTTTAATATAGAGAAATAAACCTTTATAGACATGTAAATACTCGCATGCATCCATTATTTGAAATTCAAAAAACATAAGGCAAGAAAACACTTATCAGAACCATAGAGTGTGATGCGACTACTGAAAGGGGTGCTCATTTCCACCCAACCATAGGCTCAGTCACTCCCAATGGATTTATCACTGGTCACTCCTGAGCTTAAGCCATGATGCTTTGAGATTCAATATCTTACTTCCAGGTCAACGAAAGTTAGGGACGAAGGTTATTCTCCTTCTCCCAATATAGAAAATAGATCATGACGAAGGTTACCCTCCTTCTCCTGGTTCAATCTCTAATTTCTAGGATCAGAACTCACTGTTCCTCCTTTAGTCCTTCCTTAGACTCGAGAGTTTCCTCTCTCGTCTCCAGATTTCTCTCTGCAGGTCTCCCTCTTCCACCATGCTTCCTTTCTTACCTCCCTCGAAAAGATTGTGTGTGGCTCGAATCCCCTAGTCCGTGGTTAGGTCCAGAAGCCTTATCGATGGGCAGTCTGCCCCATCCCTCATTAACTCTTGAGGAGGCCTTCCCACCTACCAGCCTGACGAGAATTCATTCCTGGTCAGAGGTATGTTCTGATCTAAGAAAATTAATTCCATCATGGTACTGGTTCGGTGGAGGTTAACGCAACCATTCCTGGTCCCCTCCACCACCTTTCACAACATTTCATGGTCTCTCTCTTAGCACATCCCCTCTTTCAGCAGTCATGCAACACGTAACCATTTTCTATTAAAATAATCAGAATTTACATTCATCGACCTTTTACACAAGGTCCATCAAATCGAACATTCACACTTTTAAGTTTGTCATAGTTCCTTGACCCATGTAGTTATATTTATAGACTGGGGGAAACAGGGTGTTACAATTCCCTCCCCCTTAAAGGAATCATTGTCCTCGATGTTCTATATATCAACATGATATGTATGTACAGAAGTAAACAAAATTGGATATGCCTGTCTCATGGCATCTTCCATTTCCCACGTAGCCTCATCTGGGCCAAAGTGTTTCCATTGCACCTTGACCTGTGCAATGGTTTAGTTCCTGAGTGAGGTTTCCTTCCTGTCTAATATGCATTGGGGTCCTGGAAGAAATTCTCCCTTTGGCTCTACTTGGATCATAGACCAGTCAATTATATGATTAGCATCATGTGCATATTTCTTCAATAATGAAACATGAAAAAAATTATGTTCCTTTACAGTTGGAGGAAGTGCTAGCCTATAGGCTACAGGTCCCACTCTATCTAAGACTTTAAAGGATCCACAATACCGAGGTGCCAACTTGGCACAGACTCCCATTCTCAAGGAACTCTTCTTGGGTCTAACTCTAATATAGACATGGTCTCCGGTCTTGAAATCTCTGGGAGTTCTCTTTCTGTCGACGTAAATTTTCTGTCTATCCCGAGAAATCTTCAGATTTTGTCTTATCTGAACCGCTTGTTGTTCCATTTCTTTCAGCATGTCAGGTCTGATTGTAATTCTTTCCACTAGATTGCTCTATCTGATTGGAATATTGCACTGTCTACCGTAGAGGACTTCAAAAGGGCCCATCTTCAAGGATTCCTGATAACCATTGTTGTAGGAAAACTATACCAATGGTCGGTAGTCTTCCCACTTCTTAGGTTGATGCATTACATGCATCCTTAGCATGTATTCTACTATTTGGTTCACTCTTTCTATCTGTCCATCAGTTTGGGGGAGATAAGCTATGCTGAATAAGAATTTTGTCTCCAAACCGGCCATTACGGATTTCCAAAAACTTGTATTGAATTTGGTATCTCGGTCAAATACAATTTCTTTGGGCATGCCATGCAGTCTGAATATCTCCTTTATGAAGATGTTAGAAATATCTATTGCCTTGCAAGTTGACTTGACAGGGATGAAATGAGCATACTTGCTTAGCTTGTCCACTACGACCACGATGGCATCATTTTTCTTGGTCGACCTTGGTAGTCCAGTGACAAAATCCATGAAGATGGTTTCCCATTTCCATTCTAGGATTGGTAGGGGTTGTAACAATCTTGTTGGATGTCGGTGTTTTTCCTTAACTTGTTGGCACTCTAGGCACTTAGCTAGATAGTTAGCTATGTATTTCTTCAACCTAGGCCAATAGAATTATTTCCTAGTGGTCGTGATCATCTTCTGATATCCTGGGTGACCCATATATGGTCTCTTATGTATTTCATCCATTATGAACCTCTTCATGTCATCACAGTTTGGAATATACAATTTGTTTATGTAGGTCAACAACCCTTCGTCGAGCATATGGTAGCCTTCATACTTCAGCCCTGTAGGCTCTTGTCTTAGGTATGAGGTCACAGTCTTGAAGAATGCATCTGTCTCTTGTGCATTCCTGACCCTTTCCCTGATGTCCGTTTCACAGGTGCTTACTACTGCTAGATGAATCATTTTTATTCTCCTGCTAAGGGCATCGACCACCCTATTTTCCTTTCCTTTTATGTGTTTGATTTCGAAATCAAATTCACTTAGGAGAGCCATCCACCTAGCTTGCTTGGAATTGAGTTTTGGTTGATCAAACAAGTGTCTCAATCCACAATGATCTATCATAAGCAGAAATCTTCTACCCAGGAGTTAGTGCCTCCACATTTTTAAAGCATGTACTATGGCAGCCAATTCTAGGTCATGGGTCAATTGATCTCATGTTCATTTAATTTCCTAGACGTGTAGCAAATTACACGTCCCTCTTGCATACAGAATCCTCCGAGTTCTTCCTTGCAGGCATTTGTACACACAAGGAAATCATTATTCAGGTCTGCAATCTTTAGCATGAGTGCATGGGTCAGGAGGTATTTCAGTTCTTGAAATATTTCTTCACATTTCGATGTCCAAATGAATTTAATCCCCTTTTTCTGAAGGGTAGTCATTGGACAACCAACCTTGGAAAACCCTTTTATGAACCTTTTATAGTATCCTGCTAAGCCCATGAAGGATATAATATCATATACATCCTTTAGGGTAGGCCATTCCATAATAGATATGATCTGGTCGGGGTCTACTGCCACTCCTTCCTTAGAAATGACATGGCCTAGGTAATGGACTTGCTTCTTAAAGAAGTCTCACTTGCTAAACTTAGCGTAGAGCTGATGCTCTCTTAGTACTTGAAGTACGAGTCTAATATGTTCTTCGTGCTCCTCCCTGTTCTTGGATTAGATTAGGATATCATCAATGAAAACCAATACGAATTTATCCAGAAATTTGCTGAGTACATTATTCATCAAGCACATAATAGTGGCGGGGGCATTGGTTAACCCAAACAACACCACCATGAATTCATAGTGACCATACCTCATCCTGAAGGTTGTTTTGTGGATGTATTCATCCTTAATCCAGACTTGATGGTAGCCAAACCTTAGGTTGATCTTCGAGAATATGGATGCACCTCCCAATTGGTTGAACAAGTCATCGATTCTTGGTAATGGGTACTTGTTCTTTATGGTTGCCTTATTTAGTTGTCTGTAATCTATGCATAGTCGGAGTGTGCCATCTTTCTTTTTCACAAATAGGACGGGCGCTCCCCATGGAGATACACTGGGTCGGATGTAGCCTTCGTCCATCATCTCGTTTAGTTGTAGCTTGAGCTCAACCAACTCTGGCCTGCTCATTCTGTATGGTGTTCTAGATGCTGGTACCGCTCCCGGTGTAAGTTCTATCGAGAAGTCAATATCCCTTCTCGGAGGTAGACCTGGTACTTCTTCTGGGAATATGTCCTTGTATTCTCTTAATTTGGGGTGGTCCTCTAGGTGTGGTTTATCATTCTCAACAGATTCCAATACCTGTATGGCATATAAGGAACACCCCTTTCTGCAATACTTTTTCATTTGAAGGGCTGATATTTGTCTCATTGAGACAAGCCTCTAAATTCCTTGGAGGGTCGTTTTTCTCCCTTCTTCACTTACACATTCTAAAGTTTTTTGATAACAGCCCAATTTAGTTTTATAAGCAACCAACCAATCCATACCAATCAAAAAATCATAAGATCCCAGGGGAAGTATGTTAAGGGTCGCTTAGGTGGGCAATCCACCCATGATAAATTGACAGGCTGGTATGACCTCTGCCACCTTTCGTTTGGTTCTTGTGGAAAATTGCACCAACCATGGTTTAACATGTTTAATTGGTTGAAGTTTACACTTATCAATAGTCTGAGGAGCCACATAACTCAAATTAGAACCTAGGTCAATTAAAATAGAAACTAGATGGTTGATGATCATACCTTCTAGCTCCACTACTAAAGCTTGGTGGTCGGCTTGATTATTGTTCAAGGCTGCATAGATTCGTGGCATGCTCCTAGACACATCATTAAAGGTGGTAGCTTCTTGGATATTGTAGACTCTCTTACTGTGTTGTTGTCTGTGTGGGAAGTCCCTCAATCGATGATCTTCTCCATAACCCCAACATTTTAAGGGTTCCTTCTTTAGGTTATCTGTCTTTTCTGGGATTGCCTTAAAAGGTTTATTTCCACTTTGAGAGGGGAAATTTTGTTGATATACACTTCTAGTAGGAACGATCCTTCTAGAATATTTTCCATATTTCTTGAATCTTGAGGATTTAAACCCTTTCTTCTGGAATCCCGAACTACTCCTAGTCTTCTAGTCCTCGTGAGGTCTTGTCTTACTCCCAAACTGTTCATAGAAATACCTTGCCTTCCGGATAGTTTCTTCTAAGGTATTTGGTTCTTCGAACTCAATCCTGCCCCGGTAGGTATGAGGTCACCCACTAATGAACCGCTGCATTTTTAATTTTTCATATTTTATGTAGGGTACATACCTTAGTAGTTCAAGGAATTTATTGACAGATTCATCAATGGTGAGCTGCCCCAATCTGAGTTCATAGAATTCCTTAGTCTTCCCATCCATGTATTTCTCTGACAGATACTGCTTCCCGAAGTATTTCTCAAACTGTTTCCATGACAAGTACTTCTCATGGACTCCTTTCACATTCCTAAGGTCCTCCCACCAAATGGAAGCCTTTCCATTGAGGTTAAAGATGGCTATTCGAGCCTTCAAATTTTCAGAGTAGTCATGGACTCTGAAGTATTTCTTTAAGCCAAGAAACCAAACTTCAGCCTCTTCTCCCTTCCTAATATCTCCATTGAAAGAGGGTGGTTTGGATTTCTTGAATTCTTCAGGATCATGATTTTTGGAATGCTTACGATTCTTTCCTTTCCTTTGAGAATGTGAGCTTTCTCTGCTACTAGAAGATCCTTTATATTTGCCAGCTTCCTTTCCAAAGGACTCTACCGATGAGTGTCTAGGTTGGACCTTCTTCGAGGTTTTTCTCCCAGTGTGGTCACTTATGGAGTCATATTTTCGAATCTCAAGTGGACTTTGGCTTCTCTTCTGATGTCGTCGGTCCACATGACTGGTTGCGGGTTCATGTTGTAGTTGCCTCTGTATGTCGGACAAGCTCTGTAGCAAGACTGAATTAATTTGTGTTTGTTTTTATTGCTCCTTTATCAATCCCTCGTTTTCATCCTTGTAACTCTGTAATTCATCCCTGAGTCTCCTTACAGTTTCATCCAGATATGGAGGGGTTTCCACCGCCCTCCTTTCGTCAGATTCTTCGTCTCTATTGTGGGAGCCATTCCCCACTTCATGACATGTCACCATCCTTTAGTCTGGAAGTTTTCCCCATGATTTACTGACTGCTCGAGTGTTGAAAAAAACACTTATTTTTAGCTAACAGTCTATTAGTTCATGAACAATACACGGTTCAATTTCTTAAATGCATACACACAGTAGAAGGTTTCATTCTTTTCTTTAATAACATTTTTAACCAGACTTTTTAAGAAAGAGGTAAGGTAGAGTGTCACTCTTTTGAAAGTACTCTAAATAGATTTTTTAAGTGACTTTACCATGAGCCCAAGTAGGACAAGTGTTGTAACTATGCTCTGATACCAATTTGTAACACACCCATGATAGGGCATAAATACAAAAAAATATTTTTCCTTAATTAGTCGAATCCTCCATCCATGGTCTCTAATCCTGGTCAATGGACCTTCAAAATTCTTGAGTTGAAGCAGCTCTTCAGTTCCCTACTAGAATCTCTAAGAAATCGATCCATGGGTCTTTGTGAGACTTCACCTGTGCGAACTAGCACTAGGCGCAAGCCCCCTCCACATGACCATTACCCATGACCACAAGCCTAACTAAAAGGTGCATCATGAAATTGTGTATCGGGTCCTTGTGTGTTAGTCACCTTGACTCTCCCGATATTTGATCTCCCGACATAGACCTAACACTTTCTAGCTCCTCCTTCATATGACCATTGAATGTGACTCGGGGCTCAACCTCAAGCACTTATCGGGACTTTGTGTTTCGTGAAGTTGGAGGGTCACTCACCTCCCTTCTCCCGATATCTGAAATGCCGATATCTCCTTGCCACAGATCAACGGTCCCGATTCTTCCATGATCTAACGGCCCAGATCATATCGAGATTTCGCGTATCAGAACTCCCGATATGATTCACCTTTGTTATTCTGACTCCCGAAATACCGATTTCCCGATCGGAGAATCCTCTAGGCGCTAGCTCCTCCCTCTAGGCTCCTTTGATTGAGATGTTGGGAGATAACCTAGGGCCCAACTACCAAGCGCTTCGGGACTTCTTGTTTCACGAATTCTGAGGGTAGTTCACTTCTCCTCTCTGAAGTCTGATATGTGAACTCCCTCCAAGACCCAATCTACAGTCCACACTCTCCCTTCGATCGACGAATGTGATCAAATCGTGAGTTTGCGTCTCGGGTATTTGGATGTGAGTCCACCCTGACTCTTCTGATCCCCGATCTTTCGATAGAGTCAGATCAACGGTCCATGGCCTTTCGTGAACCAACAGTCCTGATCTCCTCTTTCGCGACTTTTGGAGGTTGGCTTACCTCTGTTTCCCCGATTCCTGATTTCCCAATATCCGCTTTCTATATGAATGGTCTGGATCCCTCCTTCGATCAACGATTATGATCCTTTCGCGAACTCGGACTTCGCGAGTTCTCATGACTCCTATCTCTGACTTCCCTAGTTGCGAGTCAGCGAAACATTGATCTCTCACTAGGTGTCCCTTCTCAATGGACGACTAGGATCCTTTCGCAAACTCAGAATTCACGAGTTTGCTCTCTTGAGCAACTCCAAAAAGGTTAAATCTCGTGCACTTTCCTCTAGGTCCAACAACTACTGGTCCACACGCTCTGATTTAACCGCTGAGATCTGATCTCCTCTACTCTCATCCCTCATCGTCTGGACTCTGATATGACAGTCCAGGTGGGTCCCGATAAATCCTGGGATCTACGGCCCAGATCATATCACGATTTTGGGTTTCAGAGGTTTAGTCGCACCAATGCACGATTCTCCCATCACACGAACTCCAAACTCACTAATTTGACAGTCGAGGTGGGTCCCGATGGATCCTTAGATCTGCGACCCAGATTACATCATGATTTTGGGTTTCAAAATTCAAAGGATCCATCCCTTTCACAATGGTTATCAACATTCATCGGACCTACGAAGGATGAAGAAGTCGAGGCACTAACGCCTACATTCCTTCCTCAAATCTAACGGCTGTGATAGACCTCAGATCTTCTGAACGAATATTGTTCGTTCAACTTCCAAATGACAGGATACTCCCTTTCAATACTTGAATTCCTCACTATCCCTTTTGAGCTTCGTTAGTCATGAAGGATTTAATAGTGTTACGCTCTTTCTCCTGGACTTAACACATAGAGGGATCTTCGGCACAACTATTGCGCTCCTTCATCAAGTCTAGGGATTAAGTGGTTCTGGGTTTTTGCTTACCTCGTAGAGAGCCTGTACATATCTACACTACCTTTCCTAATCTTAATAGAGTCTGTCCTCGCAGGGATGGCAGGATTCAACCTCCACATTAAGGGAAGTACTCACTCAACTCTAGGACGGTGATGAAATTCCCTAGGGAAAGTGCCTTTGAGTGATTAAACTGGGGCCCATGGAAATCCAAGCAGGATTATAGGCTCTCAAGGAAATGAATGGATATTCATAACTTAATCATTTAATACAGAGAAAGAAGCCTTTATAGACATGTAAATACTTTCATGCATCCATTATTTGTAATTCAAAAAAACATAAGGCAAGAAAACACTTGTCAGAACCATAGAGTGTGATGGGACTGCTGGAAGGGGTGCTCGTTTCCACCCAACCATAGGCTCAATCACTCCCAATGGATTTATCACTAGCCACCCCCGAGCTTAAGACACAATGCTTTGAGATTCAATCTCTTACTTCCATCTCAACGAAAGTTAGGGACGAAGGTTACTCTCCTTATCCCAATACATAAAATAGATCAAGACGAAGGTTACTCTCCTTCACTTGGTTCAATCTCTAATTTCTGTGATCAGAACTCATTGTTCCTCCTTCAGTCCTTCCTCAGACCTGAGATTTTCCTCTCTCGTCTCTACATTTCTCTCTGTAGGTCTCTCTCCGTCCACCACGCTTCCTCTCTTTCCTCCCTCAGAAAGATTGCATGTGTCTCGAATCCCCCAGTTCGTGGTTAGGTCCAGAAGCCTTATCGATGGGTAGTATGCCCCATCCCTCATTAACTCTTGAGGAGGCCTTCCCACCTATCATCCTGACATGAATTCATTCATGGTCAGAGGGTTGTTCTGATCTGAGAAAATTAATTCCAGCATGGTACTGGTTCGGTGGAGGTTAACGCAACCATTCCTGGTCCCCTCCACCACCTTTCACAACATTTCATGGTGTCTCTCTTATCACATCCCCTCTTTCAAAAATCATGCAACACATAACCATTTTCTATTAAAATAATCACAATTTACATTCATCAACCTTCTACACAAGGTCCATCAAATCAAACATTCACACTTTTAAGTTTTCCATAGTTCCTCGACCCATATAGTTATATTTACAGACTGGGGGAAACATGGTGTTACAAGATATGAGGTAGGAGAATCAGATGATCAAAAGGAAGTTCAGTGGGAAGAACAATTACCCACAACATAAAAACCTCAGATGGAGAAAATCATTGAACAAAGAGATGGAAATAAGACTAGGAGGAAGACATATCCTGAATACTTAGTGAAGTGGAAAGATCATCCAATGGAATATGCAAGTTGGGTCACAGAACCTGATATCTTGAAGCATGGAAAAACAGTGTAGGAGCTCATGGAAAGGAGTACATGAAAATTTTAACCAGAGGAGCATGATGCAGGAGCATCGCCTTCACAATCAAAGACACAAGCGTGGAGACACATATATGACATCTTAGCATAACAGGGTTTCAAATAAACATTAAGTAAATCGAGTTGTTGAGGTATTTTTGGAACATCATTTTTAAATATGTTGTGTTTGTAAAGTCGTATAGGACTGTAAGGAGTTGCAGATATAGAGTGTTGGCTCTTATCTGTCAATAACTGTTATTTATTGTAATAGGACAAAGTAGGTAACCGCTATGACTGGATAGGATAGGTTGCAGACATGATGAGAGAGCTC
>WSFP011413949.1:0-24072 GCA_009831015.1 Picea engelmannii | reverse complement strand
TTTTCTTCATTATGGTTATCCAGCTCAGATTTGGGACTTACAGGAGATTTAGGATTGGAATGGGAACTTTTCCGGAGAAACCTCATTGACTCAGGCACCTTCATACAAAAACGTGTTGATAAACTTTTGTGGATTGGCAGGGATAACTCCAGAAACATCATGGTAAATAATATTTACCAAACATTTATTTCTACAAAGGGTTTTAAAAAGGTATTGGGTTGGAGACAACATCTATGGAAATGGGACTTACAACCTAAAATCAAAAGCTTCATCTGGTTAGTTGCGGAGAATAATATTCTGACCTGGGAAAATCTGTTTTCCAGAGGCTGGGAAGGACCATCTCAGTGTGACCTCTGCCATCAAGAGAATGAGAGCACAAATCACCTTTTTATTCACTGTACCTTCACATTATCAGTTTGGGAGAGATTGGCATCGATTTTAAATTTTAAAAACTGTTGGAAAGGAAACTCATTGAATGATTGTTTTAAATATTGGGTTGATGATAAATCTATTCCAACTTTGGTGGAAGCTCACACATGTTGGTTCATCTAATTAGAGAGAAACACAACTTTATTTGAGGAGAAAAAGCCTTCTATTCACTATGTGATCCACAAAACTTTAGGTTTCAATTATGTGGATTAAATTCTCAAAAATCAGCTCCTATGTGTTCTATATCGATCCTTTCTAATCAAAATATTATCACAATGTGGTTTGATGGAGCAACTCGACTGGATGGCAATGTTAGTGGAGCAGGTGGGATTATAAAAGCCCCATATTTGAATGTTTATAAGTGGCTTTTAAATTGTGGGAGAGGCACAAATAACATGGCTGAATTACTGGGTGTATGTGCTACACTCCAATTAGCATTACACCTATCCTTCCTCAGAATCCAAGTCCTGGGGGATTCGAAAGTTGTTATTGACTGGATCACCGATAAAGCTAAGCTTCATTCTAGTTCCATCGAAGGTTGGAAGGATGGAATAAAGGAATTATTAAAGTCCTTTATTGACATAAGCTTTGGGCATGTTTACAGGGAATACAATATTGAAGAGGATCAACTCTCTAAGCGGTCTTTAATGGAACCTGAAGGCCGGATCTCCTACTCTCAATGGACAAATGGGGTGGAAGGCCCAAGATTTTTCCTTAGTCTTTATTAGAACTTTGTATGGGTTTGGGTGTTTGTTTTGTACCCAGCATGGAATTTTCAGTCTTGTCGTAGATTTATTGAAGACTATATCAAAATCCTTTTTGGATTTTGTTTTTTGTTCGCAGCTATTGTAATGGAACTACTTTCTGGGGGGTACTATTTTGAGGAATGTATCGTCTTCTGCTTCGATCCTAGTCATGGATCTGATATGTAAACAAAATTATATCACTAATATAATTGGGTAAATTTTATATTGGAAAAAAAAAACAATATGTGTGTATAAAGAAAGAAAAGATGTATGTATACTTATGTAAACTTTAAGAATCAAATAGTTGTGAGAGGAGGTCCCTTGTCCCAAAAACAAAAAATTCCTACACACCAATTTAGTGTCTGAAAATTAATTTACTATTATTTATAAAACATCGTGTAATAAAAATAAAATAAAACTAAAAAATAATAAATTTTAACTTAAATAAATAATAAAAAATATACCATATCAAACTGTAACATAGATGATGGAAGGGAAGTCGATTTGCAATGTTGGTGGCAGGAAATTAGTGATATCATTTAACAATTTAATGATATTTTCAATGTTGGTGGCAGAAAATTAATGATAACAATCAACAATTTAATGTGATCCAAACTTGAACCGAAGACCTATATTATGCGAGACAAAGGCGAAGACATATATTATGTGAGACAAAGGTGATAACCACCGAAATAGTTGGCTTAACTATTTTATTTTGTTTTCAACAAAGATTTAACTCACTTTTAAGAACCTTATCTCTTTACATGTCATCAAGGTTTCGGTTTATATTAAAATTGTTATTAGAGCGCCTTTTTAACTTGTTTGCTCTAGAATCATTGCAAAGTGATTTTCACCACTATTTCTTAATAAATATGAGTTATGTTTCAAATTATTGGAATGGAATCATTGGTCAAGAGTGTATTATTGCTCCTACATAATAAGTATGGAGTCATGTTTAAGTAATAAGAATTGCTTATTGCTCCTACATAATAAGTATGGAGTTATGTTTAAGTAATAAGAATTGCTTAAACGTATTGAAAAATAATAGAATATCAAACTCTTTAAAATTAAACACGTTATAGTGAGAGAGATGAATGTAGTGTTTGAAGAACTGAGACCTATGTATTTATGTAAATGGACATGTCATTGGTAGAGTCTAGAGATTTAATTTTTTATATTTATCACACCTGGGAAGATTGTAATTAGTTAGACAATAATAATTAAAAATTTATACGCAGTTTATGCAAACTTCATAAACCATGGTGTGAGCATTGGTGTGATTTAACAAAGTTTTCCTTAAAATTTTATGTTCTCAAATTTTCTAATAAAATATCATTCTACCATGTTATATACCTTATGTGAATACATTCAACCCATCATCCTATTTTGTATTCCTCGGTGGTTCCCCCTCTCTAACCCAGTTCCATTCCATTTTTCTCCCATTAAGGATTGCCCCTTTATTCTGTGGGTAATGTTGTTGTTCCCCTCTCCATGACCCCCTTCATCTTTGGTTTCAGTCCCATCAATAATGTCTCTGCGACCGAGTTTAGCAAGTTGAGTATTGGGGTGTTGTTTTATGGGCACCATTTTCCCTTGATTGCAAGTGAGTTCATGTTTATTGAGGATTATAGAACTATTTTTTTTTGTGGGCATTGTTTCCCCTTCTTTGTGACCGAGTTCATCCATGGATCTAGTCCCTTAAGAAAGATATTTATCCTTGTTTGGCTCAAGGCTCTGCCTAGGATTGTTGGGTTTTTTGTGGGAATTTTTTTTCCCTTCTCTGTGATCGAGTTTATCTCCACTGTCTATCGTAGTGTTGTTTCATGGGAATTGTTTTACCTTCTCTACATTCAAGTTCATCTCTGGTCCCATTGCCTCACCTACAAACTCACAACCTTGTCCCTTTGCAATTGAATTTAGATCTGGTCCTATAAACAACCTCATCCCTTTAAATTCAAGTTCAACTCTAGTTCCATTGGTAACCTTGGATTTGGTCCCATCCCACATTGGCTTGGTAAGTTTTCTTGCAATTATTTAAATTCAAAATAGTTATTTTTTCGAATTTTCATAATTGTTATTTTTTGTTCATAGAGAGAAATATTTGGATACTAGTGCAATGTCATTATATGAGCGTTATACTTTCCTTTTTATATAATGCATGTTATTTAGATCATTCTAGTGTTACAGCTAGATATATGTTGAACCTATTCCTTGTTAGTCTTAACATTATATGGGAACCTCCATTATATGTGACATAGTTCTATTATAGGTATTATCACACTTGTTTGGCCATATTTGTGGCAAGTATATTTCAATTCGTGGTAGACCACTACAAAGTTGAGTTTGTTCCTAGTGGCATATTCTTTATGCCACATAAGCCCTACTTGAAATCCCTCCACAACTGCCTCTTGCATCCATGCAATGGCATCTTCCACACCAATGACAAGTCAACTTTTAGTGAGCATCGTCGACACATACACCATATGAAGCAACCCCTAGCTAACAGGTTGAGGGGAAGGAGGGCCTCAATATAAGTTTTAAATATTTTACATTAATGCAATGCACACACAAATTCTTAACACAAAAAATAAACAAATAATATATGAACACAATATCTATAACCATATTGCTTCCTTGCTTGCATGAATGGTTGCCATGTATTCATATTTTGCAGTTGAGAGTGCCACTACATACTGTCTTTGTCTCATCCAACTGATTGTTCCTCCAAATAGGTTAAACACATACCCACTTGTAGATCTTCTGCAATCTAGATGTCTAGCCCAATATGCATCAACAAATCCATGCATGTCCAACACTTTGTCCAATATTGGTCTTCCTTAGTTACATAATCCATAAGTAGTAGTGCCACACAAATATCTAAAAAAACCTCTTTATTGTTTCCCAATGCTCCTTCATTGTGTTTGACATATACCTACTCAAAACTCCCACTACATGTGCAATGATTGGTCTAGTACAGACCATTGCATAAATGAAATTGATAACCATGCTAGCATATGGAACATAGGACATGTCCTCTTCCTCTTCCCATGTCTTCAAACATTAACACTCAAATAACTTTACACCTACAGGAATAGGAACCTTGACAAGTTTACATTCTTGCATATTAAACCTTCGCAATATTGAATCAAAATATTTTCTCTGGTTCAACCAAAGTTTCTAGTTTTCCCAATTTCTTTTAATTTTTGTGCCCAAAATAAAATTTGCAGCACCAGTATCTTTCATGTCAAATTTAGAGGACAACTGAGTTGTCATATCCTAGATAATTTCCTTGTAGTTTCCTATCAACAACATATCATCTACATACAAAACCAAATAAATAAGATGATCACCTACTAATTTGAAATACACATAGTGATCATATTTTCTTCTTGTGAAGCCTAGTCTCAATATATAAGTATCAATTTTTTTATACCACGTCCTTGGTGATTTATTTAACTCATGCAGGGACTTTTTCAACTTGCATACTAACTCTTTCTTTCCATTCACTGCAAATCCTTCTAGTTTATTCATGTAGATTTCTTCTTATAGATCCCCATGTAGGAAAGTTTTCTTCACATCCATATGTTCTACTTCAAAATCAAAATAATAAACAACGGATAAAATAAATCTAATATAAATTAACTTGGAAACATGAGAAACAATTTCACCAAATTCATTTCTCTCTAACTGGGAATAACCTTTTGCTACTATCTGAGCTTTGTATTTATCCACTTTTCCTTCTTCATTCAACTTCTTCTTAAACACCTATTTACTGCCAATGGGATTTCTTCTAGTCAGAAAATCCACTATATCCCAATCCTCATTCTTGTCCAAGGTTGTCATTTCTTAAACTGTGGCATTTTCCCAAAGTTTGTCATCCTTTGAATCCACTACCTTCCTAATAGTTCTAGGATCTTCATCAATAATAAACAAAGAAAATTTTGAATGGAAATCAAGTGGAGTATACCTTTCAGGTTTCCTTCTTTCCTGAATTGATCTCCTCAATACTTGAGTATGAGGCTCTTATTATTCTTATTCTCATTCATATGTAGAGTCTGGTTCTTCATTCTTCAAATCAAACTCTATTTCCTCTAGTTCTTCCTCCCTTGGTAGGACTTCCTATTTGAAAACATATTTGATTTCTCTAAATACCACATCTCGACTATACACTACAATCTTAGTTTCTGGGGTCCAAATATTATAACCTTTCAAACTATCTTTATATCCAATAAAGATACACTTTTCATCCCTTTTATTCATCTAACTCCTATTTTCCTTTGGAACATGTACATAATCATCACAACTAAAAACCTTGAAATGTGTCAGAGAAGGATTCTTACCATTCCATACCATATGTGGAGTCATGTCATCCAATGCTAATAAGGGTGATCGATTTAACAAGTAACATGAAATGTCCACTACCTCTACCCATAATTTATGTCGCAATAAGGCATCACTAAGCATGCACCTTTCTCTTTCCATAAACATCTTGTTCATATTTTTTGTAACTCCATTCTGTTGAGGTGTGTATGGAGTATTTTTTTGTCTTTTTACACCACATTTCTTACACAATTCCTTAATCTCATTCCTACAGAATTCTCCACCATTATCTGTCCTTAACACCTTAATTTTCTTCTCTATATGATTTTCCACAAGATCCTTAAACTCTTTAAATTTGTCAAATAATTCAGATTTCTTCCTAAGGAAATAAATCCATTTTCCTTGAGAATTCATCTATAAAGGAGACATAATACACATATTTACCTAGTGATGGAATCATCATAGGTCTTGTTAGTCCCTAAAGTTGCACTTGACTGTGAGAGGGAAAGCTAGGGCATCATCAACATTATTGCAATAGTATTTTAATGGTTTTATGAATTTTCTTTTTGAGGATGGTTGAAAGTTGGTTCAAGGGTTCAAGGTAAACACAGAACTCAAAATAAAGTCAAGATATATCCCACTGATGTAGTAAAAGGTAGTCACATAAATAGATCAAACAAATATGCAAAATAAAGAAAGGAGATATGAGAGCATTCAATTTGTCAACCCCATATAGATTTCTCATTTCAAAATGTAATTTTGGAAACAAGAACATGTACTTGAAGGAAAATCTTGATAATAAACAATAACAACAAAATCTGCATTGTGTTACTTAAGATCAAGAAAACAATGCATTGCAACAATAAAATGACTTCAAGCAAGAAAATAAATAAAACATGAAATGAAAGAAAATCTGACCATCAACATGTCTTTTCCATTTAGTATCAATGTGGAATAAAACTGTCTTACAATGATATTCAAAATCGGTCTCGGAAAGCCCAATTTTTTGACCTTAACTTCTCCTTATATAGAATTTATATAGAAACAATACATAATTATCAAGATCCAAAAGAAATGGATCTGAAAACCTTCTCATCTATATTTAGTTTCTTGTTTCAAATAATCAAGGAGAATATCAAATATGATCTCCAAGTCGAATTGATGAGGTGGCTTGTCAATTGTTGTCCATGAGAGTTTTTAGGAAAATAAATCTGGCAAATTCCTGAAAAATGGGGTCCAATAATATCTTTGTATCTCTCAAACTGTGATAGTTGTGTAAAACCTGAAAGAGTTTTTTGTGAAGGGGCTTGTTCCCAACACAAACCTCTTTTGATTTCCAAAAATTCATTGCCAACTGTTCTGAAACCTCTCCCAAAATTACTGGCTAAAATAAGAAATTATTTATTTTGAAATCTCTGAAAAATAGGCCTCGAAGATATATTCAAATCTCCTAAAAGGTGATAGTTGTGTAAAAATCGACAGATTTTTTTTTGAAGGGGCATGTTCCCAAAAAAATCTCTTTTGGTTTCCAAAAATTCATCTCCAACTATTCTGCAACCTCTCTTGAGGATAAATACTAAAACAGGAAAAACAAAGTATTTCTTGTAGCTTTTCTGGTTTTGCAAAAAGATCATCTCTATCATCATAAACTACATCTGTACCTTTAAACATAGATTTAGATATTGAATTTGATTTTTTGGTTTCTCTTGTCACAGGTCTCCTGAAGTATTGAGCAACCTATTTTCCTTTTCCTTGCGTCTTTCCCAAGTTTTCATCTTCTTTCTTATTCATGTGCAAAGAAGTGTCTCTATTTGTTTCTTGATGCCTATTTTAGAATCTTCAAAATTATCCTCAATGATTATAAGATTCTCTTTTTTAATAGATGGATCAAACATGTCCTTAGAATTTAATCTGAATTTATTGACAACCCTAGTGGATTTTCTCCTAGGGTACTTAGGCAGAGGTGTAGGCTTCTTCCTCTATTTTTTTCCCTTTGCACTTTTCTTGATTGTAGATTTTTGTTTCTTCTTGACTGGGGAAAGAGTTGGGTTCATAGTATAATATTCATCCACATCAATTTCCATATTTATCTCTGGATAAAGAAATATATCAATATTTTCATCTGGTTTTCATCTCTTACCTTTACTGGTGGTAACTTTTTCCTAACCTTTACCAATAGGAACCTTTCCAACGGTTTGCTGAGTTTGTAATTTTCTCTTGCTAGCCCGAGTTGCCCTAGCTGCAAGTGTCTCTTATTTTATTAAAACTTCGGTAGCTGGAGGATTCTGCTTCTATTTAGTTGATTTTTTCCCCTTGATAGTTTTGGATTTAGTTGACTGTAAATCCAGTTTTAAATATTGGATTAACCACTCCCAAGATCTCTGGACTTCATTTAAGGAAGGGACTACTAATGTTCTAATCAAACCCTGATAAAAGAGACTACTTTTTGTTATAGCATGATGGGAATGGATCCTCTTAGACATCTTGGATAAAAATTTTAACAGAAAATAGGGTAAGTTAAGAGGATAATCACCATTTATATGAATCGATAATCTAATATGATAAAGATAAACCAAGGAAAACTTGCCTTCTCACGTGATATACCTGTGGATGATCAACAAAGCAGTATGCCATTCCTTCTTTACCCAGCTATGTGGTATTCCCTTTTTCCAGTTAGGGTTTTGTTTCTCTGGAATTAAGAACCGATTCACGAATTCCATAACCACATTCTGCTTCTTCCACCACCTTTCTCCACTAACTGGTGATTTACAGGCTTTGCATCTTTAAACCTCTGTGCCATTTGGGGGCATGCTTCAAGTAATTTTGTGCCTCAAGTTCCAAACTAATAATCTGTCCACTCTTCTTTGGTGCCATGCTATTGATATGGTAATGTAAACAGATATGCAAGGATTGTTTATTGGAATTCTCAGTTCCTGTGGGCTATTAGAAACTAAGAATCTCTTATTCCTTCAATTTTATCTCTGCACAAGAAATGCAACACACTAAAAATAGAAGGTGATGATTTTGTTAATGATATCCAAACACGTTGATTTGATGCGGGTAAGGAAGGTACAACTCAATCCCTTGCATTTGGTTGTTATAATTGCAGTACCAACCCGAGAAGAGATCGTGGAGAGGCATGCAGATCCTCTAATCACAATTTGAAAAATTATGATGTGGTCAGAGAGAGTCGGTGCATGTAAACACATGTTTATCCCTAGCGCTGCAGGAATAACACTATTCTTGTAGCGCCATTCATGACATGGCAGAAATTTTAAAAATTAAAAAATGAATAGACAAGTGATGTGACCGGATTCATCAAATCAAATCCTAAACCTTTAAAAACTTAAGAAAATCATTTTAAAGGTGCAAAAATTGCAAAACATGACAAATTAAACCAAGGGGTAAAAATTAAATTTCAGGTAACAAAGCATAAGCAAGGAGGATTAAGGATTAGGGACACTCAATAAAAAAAAAGTTATAGACTAATAGGTCCAAACACAACATTGTTCATCAACTGTAAAATTCCACCAACCATTGTAGCAACAGAGGAGAATCTTACCCTATTTTTCTTCCCATATAAGAAATGCTCACAAAATCAATACCTAGAGAGAAATTTGGCATACCTTCAACCACACCTTTACCATGTAGTACTTGAATTCCCTTCTCTATGATCTGCCCCATTCTTTGATGCCACAATTGTTGATGTTTGTAGCATCAGATAGGAATTTCCACATAGGTATAAGTGTCTAGACATGTGGAAGTCATCCAAAGCCTCATACATTGAGACTTTACTTTAATTAAAGGAATTATTAAAGTAAATTTCATTTATTAATTAGTTGATATTTATTTTAAGAAATGTTTTAATTAGAATTAGTGAATTAAATAATAGACATTGATCTCAAGTGAGATGATAAGTAATCTCAATTGTTAATCACTTTGGAGATTAGGGTTAGGTCATCATTCAATCTTATAAAATCAAGGTTAAGGTGAAGGAGAAGACACAAATGATACAAAGAGAGTTGGATCACGAAGGATTGTGATTCAAAGAGATCTTGGATAGATGGAGAAGGACTTCCATATAGAGATCAAGTCAGGAAGAAGACAAAATTGTGACAGTGGCAAGTGGATTTCAGTTGATTGGAGCCACAATAGAAAGATTGTACCATACAAAGTTTCATACATCATTTGAGTGCATGTACATGGGCCTCAGTGGATACAGGTGTGTATACATGGGTTTTCTTAATAAAAGTCGTGTATATCTTGGGAAGCATGAAAGCAAAAGTTTGTACAATAGCACAGGAGATTGCTAGGGTGTGCATGTACTATCCAAGGTTTTCTATATATATTTGTGGGCCATTTTCCTCTGTATAGGAGCCCTTGTAAGATTTTAAGTTATTCGAATGATAAGCTTAGTTGATGGGCATAATATCTTTATGTATTTGGGTTGAGATTTTTTGTTTTCAGTATTGCTTCCACTATATTTATTTGAGTTGAATACTCCAACAAATGTATTATGTTTTGTGAGATGCTAATTTGATTTACAACAAGGAAGATAACACGATACCTAGGGCTGGAGTAAGGGGATTTCAACATGGTATCATAGTAGTCATTCTAAGAGGAATACATATCTTAGATCCATAGAATTTGATAGAATAACTATTAGATCTACATGAGATATTAACATATATGTAATCAACATAGAGAAATCGAAGGACATATTTCAGGGAAAGAATAGTGCTGAGGAAGAACTAGGGTTCTGCAGTCATACAGAGTTGTACGTATGTCGTAGAAGGAAAAGTCACATACATAAGCAGGTTTTTTTGGAGACAATCACATATATGTGGGTTACAGTAAGAACAAGCTCGTACATACACACATTTCAGTAAGGAAACTCGCAGACATACGCGAGGTTCAGTGGTGATAGGCACGTACAGGTCCATACAGGTCAATACAAGGGTAATTACAACAGTAGGTTATTTCCAGGGTAATTTATCAGGTCTAAAGGATGACATCAATAAGTCTGAGAGTTAAAGATGAATTGGATGGAGCACCCAACTTCATATCTTGGAAATAAAGAGTTCCTTTGGCATTGAAAGAGTATTACCTTTGGGATTTAGTGGACAAAGTAGTTGTTCCACAAACATATCCAGTAGTTTTGGCAGTGTTGAGGCCACAACAACTCCCCTTTACTTTTTCTTATAAAAGTGAAAGGAAACATGCCATCTACTTAAATTTGAACTCTAATGCATAATCCTGTACTACTTGAGCCTAGTTTTAATTCTTTAACTACCATGAGGAAGTTGTGGGTTTGATCTTGATTGATGACTGTCTTGAATACGTTTCCTTTTTAGGATTTTCTGAATGGATAACTTAAACTTTTCATCCTCTTTCTTGCATGTTGTGCCTAATGCCTTCATATTTATGCTCTCTTTTGTTGATCATACTCTTCAATTATGAATTCTTGGCTTGAATCAAAAGATCACTAATCCTTCCTTTGAGTTTGAGACTTGGTACATGCAGCTTTTAGAACAATTATATACAACATACATGATTATGTTTGAACAAACCCAACACTCATTTATAATTTTGTTGAAGGCAAGGAATGTAATGCTTATGGTATATTGGAAAGTGTCTTCTTAATCACATAAATGATCTCATTTTTTTGTGGTGGCGAGAGCATGTTCGCAAGACCCCTTCATTTACATGAACACTCCAACCTTGAAATGCATGTGGGGAGTCCCTTGATTTTCTTCCTCTTTCTTAGACTTCTCTCTATGTGGATCTTGTATATCATATGAATCCAAAAACTAGTGTTATGAACTAAGCCTTGTCTTGTTGAAACCTCAACCAGTTTTATTTTTATCACTATTGCATTGATGAAGTCGGAATATTGATCCTTAGCTAGAACCTTGATCCTTACTAGGCTCCCCCTCATCAGGAAGTGAATTCACCTTGGATTATAGTTTCCTCGATGTTTGAAGCTCGCAAGGTTATCTAATCCACATTTCTCGCAGTCATATCCCATGATATCATCATACTTACTCTATCAGGAATCCTTGTTCAGAGTGTTGAGTGTTCATTGTCTTAGGAATGATTTAAAGCATGAAGGCTAGAAGCCTATCGGTCTCCCCTCACCAGGTTTGTATCATTGAGTTGGTATAGTGAAGTCCCTTGTGACATTCCAGAGATCTGAAAGGTGTGAGCTTCTTCGGATTGATATCTATAGGGTTCTTCTTTTGGCCTCCCATATCTCTGAAAACCTAGGCTAAATACCTTTTGATATTCTTGGATGCTGAACCTTGTCATATCGTCACCCAATTCTTGTTTTCCACTTGTTGTAATATATTTCATGCATTGTGGTCTAACGTAAGAACCTATTCCTTGATCTTATTGTATTCCCTCTCCTTTCACTCGTATTAGGTCTTCCCACCGAGATGTTTATCTTGACAAGATTGACATGTATCTTGCATTCAATTGATGAAAATCTCCTTTTATGATATGAGTCGATATTTCTGACGTTGATTTACCGCATGATGTGTCATCCTTTTTTTTCATTGGTTGCTTTCCATTCGTTGCATCCGAATTTGAGAATTCATGATCTCCATATGATATACCTACTCAATTTGACACCTAATTACTCGAAATATACATGGTATACCTTGCTCCTATCTTTTGGTCCCTATGTGCAGAACCCTGATTGATGTGGAACCATGACCTCATTTCCCTAATTTTTATTTTTACTTTTATTTTTGTACATAATTTGTATTTTTTTATTTTATTTTTTATTATTATGTTTGTATTTTTTTATTTCCATTTGTATTTTCACCTTGGTTTTGCAAAACCAGATGGTTTTGATTGCACATGTTAACTTCCCATAGTTTTTATTACCCATGGTTTTCCCCAAAGTTACCCTTGATCTTTATTTATTTTTACTTTGGAAAAATCAAGTTAACTTTAGAATTTTTTTTACATGGGTCATATTTGTTTTACATGGTGTGTTTTGCTTAAAACCCTAATGTATAATATGTACATTCTCATTTTATTTTCATACCCCGTAAAATTATAAGAAAAATGATTTTTTCATATGCCCTAGTTCCTTTTCCTCCTCTAAGTCCTTATACAAACCAAGTGAGGGGAATAAAAACTATAATAACCATTCAATCTTGGATTACCTTATGCATGTGGTGTAATGATTTTCAGGTTAAAAATCAATGACTCATATTCCCCCACATGCAAATCAAGGGTTTTTGAGCATAAAATTTCAAACAGACATATCTTGAGCTACAAGTGTTAGAATTGAGCCCAAGATACCTCGTTGGAAATATATCAAGATGAATAATGCATTGGGAGAGGTATACAAGCCAAAATCATGATAAAAATCCCAGAAAATGTGAAAAAAAGGTCACGAATTGGGGGGGGGATTAATGATGCAAACTTTAGACGACCATATCTAGGGATACAGAAAACAAAATCAGTCCCAGGATAGCTCGCAGGAAATATAAGAAAGAATAGAACGTGATGGCACAACAAGTATTGATATATTGAAGGAAAAAATTCTCAAAAAGTTTAGAAAACAAAAGAGGCTCGAATTTAATTAGAAAATGGGTTGTACAATGTTCAGGAAGTCATATATGAAGCTACATGAGTTGAGATTGGATCTACAAGGGCACACTGGAAGGATGAGACAGAGAAAAATTATATGAGATGATCTTATTCAACAAACTAACACTAGAAACACCCAAAATAACTTAAAGAACAGAAGAGGACACCAATGGGCAGAGTTAATAATATTTGTAAGTAATTATCATTTGTAAACTACCTTAGAGCGGGAATAACTTTTATGAAGTCTTTTCATATTCCGTTTTCAATGCTCACATGATTCATTTATGAAAATGAAAAACAAATTCAAAGTTTTATAATGACAAAACAAAGGGAAACAAAGTGAACAGTCACAAGAACTGAGGAGTCTCTCTTATCTTATAAAAGAGAACTTGTTGAATGTAGTAGAGGACTTTTTCCCATTGTATAGACCGAGAATACTATTATTTGTGTATGTATGAAGAGAAAAAACAACTTTTGAGTTCATAATGATTTTCAAATGCTTGTAGAACTACTCTACACATGTATTTGTTGTTTAATTTTTTCTCAATGTTGACCATATTAAGTTTTAATGTGCTTAGTATTTAGAATTTTTATGCTATTGTGATTTATAATGAGTATATAGATAATATTACAAGTCTCCTATGCAACTATTTGAAATTATGTCTAAATATTATTGTTTAACATATTCTTGGCTTCCATGAACTATTTCTGCTATCAAAAATAACATCTTAAGTTGTATTCATCTATTAGTTTAGCTCCTGTGCAGGATAGGGTAGAAAAATTTAGGTTAGATTAGTTTGTTTACGTTTTATATTAGTTTTAGAATTAATTAGAACTCTTTGGGGGATAGTTAGATGTCTTTCTCATTTTTCTTCTTTTAATTCGCAGTGGCATCTGGGTCCACATACTGGTCGAAAACACTACACCAAACAAGAGTAGGTCTAATTGGGACCTACCATTGGCCATTCTCTCATGCCTGTTTGGCAGGACATTCAGACCTGTCAATAGAAATGGAAATAGAAGGAGGGCCATATGACAAGTTGAGCTTGTGGAGTCGTTTTTATTAATTTTTATTTATTAATGGATCCATCCCATATCCATTTATGGAAGTGTTCTTCTAGTTATGTACCTCTTAAAACTCCTAGAAACATTTTACATTTCTTTTCACAAATTAAATTTGATGGGGAGGGTGAAACCTTTGCATCTGAACATGCTTTTAAATTTTGGAAATTTTGTTTTTCTCAAAATATTACTAATGAAAGTGTCATTTGCAGGTTGTTCACTCTCACTTTCACATGCCAAGTCAAGAGTTGGTGTGATACTTTTCCAACTACCTCTATTTACACACCGGAGTAGTTTATGCATCAACTTTGGCATGCTTTTGAAAATTATGATTATGATAATTTGTGTGCATAGATATCGGAGATTAGGAAGAATGAAGATGAATCTCTTGAAAATTTTCTTATTAGATTTATGCATCGTTGCTATATATTTCCTTTGGATGATATTCCCTATTGTTATAGAAAGATTTTCCTCATCCTATGAAAACTTGCACATAAGGCCTTTTTCCATTTCCCTATGTAGAATTGAAGTCCCTTTTTTCAAATTCAAGAGATAAAAATATTATTTTCCAACATATGTGCATCCTACCTATTGTACAACATGCGTATACGTAGGTTGCACCACTACAACCCGCATACATCGGGTTTTGTGAACAAAATTAAAAAGTGGTGTCGGGTTTCCATGTCACATCATGAGATCCATGATCCTTGACCTTCCATATACTAGATCCCTTCAGTTCCACTTGAAGGCTACAAATGGGCCAAATCTGAGCTATGGAAAAGAGGAGAAGAATTCAACTTTGAGAGAAAATTTACTCTGGAGAAATTATTCACTTCATATTGAGTCTGCATCCCTTTGTCCTTTTAAGTCTGAACACATTGTTCATCCCCCAAGCTCTTCCCTACTTGATTGAGAACCTCATTGTCTCTCTTATATGATATTTCCTTTGGTGGAGAATTGAAGTGGTGGAGGCCCAACTGGAAGGGACTTAGTTTCTGAATTCTGAACCATGCCAACATAGAAGTTTGTAATTCATTCACTTTTGTTGATTACATTTTAATAGAAATACTATTTTCTCATCTAATTAATATCTTGCAAATATTTGAATTGTTATTCCATGGGCATATTTGTTATGAATATTGATGGATTATTCTATTGAATGTGCTAACATTATATATTATCACCATATTCTTGTGTTTCTTGGTTGTTGAGGACAAGTTGCAGATGTATTGATTTGAGTCAAGTGATCAATGATGGACTTCATCGAACGTCTGAGCGAGGTAGGCATTTTATCTTGTCTTGATAACATATTTGTTTATATAGAATACCTGATATTAGAGTTGATTTCTGCAGTCATTTTCGTCTGTTGTGGTTTACCCCTATCCATAGAGAGATTTTCCTCGTAACAGAATTGGCGACCATACTAGGGATATAATCTTCTTTTTTGGGGTTTGGAGTGTTTTTCTCCTTAGAATGCTCTCGTTTATATTGAGTTTCTTGTCGTATGACTACTTGACAACCTCTGTTCATTCTGAGTCTGAGTTTATTATCCTTCTCCTTAGCCTGATTGTGTTTTAACACATATATGCGGGTTTTTACCTGACAGTCGCGTACATCACCATTTGTTGTTTGCTTACTGGGTAGGTTTTGAGGGTTGTTGAGTCTTCTTAGCTCTCTGTTATGACTGTTAAGTGTTTGTGGAATGACATGAAACCTTTCTTTGGTTGAATTTTTGGGTGGTGCCTTTCTCATCATTCTTTTCATTTGATTGTCCTTACATCTTGGGTTGGGTGTTTGCTTCTTGATATCCTACTTGGTTTGTCTCTATTCACATATAGTAGAGTTTTTTATATCAAGATTATTTTTAGTCCTTGCATTTTCATTCCTTTATATTGAAAATACAAAAATATTAGGCATTTAAGATTGTTGGGATTTTATCTTTTGAGTCCTTATCATTAATTTTAGTAAATGTAAAGAAAAATTGCATCTTATTTGGAATTGCAGAACTAAATTGAGAATTGCATTTTGAAAAGCATATCATTTATTGGGAATTGAAGTTAGTACTTTTCATTGTATTCATATTCATTTATTTTACTTGCTGAGTCATAACATCACTAGTTTCACGACCACACCTTTTTGAGTAATCAAGGCCACTAAAAGTAACGCTGATAATTTAAAATTGATTAGTAACTATTTTATTTTTCTAGGGTGCACAAACTAGCTTAGGATTTAGAGCCTTAGAATAGGATTTTGTGAGTAAACTTCTCTAAGGCTATTAAATCAACATATGTGTCTGACTGAGGGAGTGGAGAAATCCATTGTATAATCGGTAATATCAGGAGGCTCCGCTTACAACAGAGTTAAGCACGAGGTCGCGTGAGGTTGGTTGAAGGGATATCCCCCCGATACCTTCTTAGCGTCAGATATATTTATGGGGATCTATTTGTATATGGGTATCTTGCTAGTAACTTTACCTCTATGAGAGGCAGTCCTTTCGAGGTTTCAGGATTTGTTACCCTACCCATAAGGTGGACCTGACTTACGAGTATTCTCCTGTGCATCAGTTATATCATGGTTTCTTATTTGCTTGACATAGGTACCACATAGGTTACTTGAAGGGGTTATTCTACAAGTACCCTAGGTCAGATAAGGGTCAAACAACACACAACCTTTATGGAGGATTACCTCTCCGAGGGGATTTGACCGACTTGTTGTTAATCTCACAAGGGCCCTTATAACTGATTTTGATACCTCTAATATTTAGTAGGGAGTCTCATGGCCCTCTTGGGCGAGTCATACCCACTTTAGGGAGGGAGCCCCCTTTTTAGCCACTCTATCTTGTTTGTGTGCATATTGGCCTTTTGATTTTATTTTGGTGTGCTCTTTGATTACTAGTTGGCCTTAGGATTTGTTTTATATCTCTATTCTTGAATCATCATGGAGCCAAACCAGCTTCTCTACAGGTCTCGCCGCTTGTTACAGTTACCGCCACATTTTGAGTATTTTCCTTCTAAAAGGCATAAAGTTATCAAACGTGGTACACACACCTCCACTTATCAGACTTGTGATCATATAAGGATGAGTACTAAATCGAGTCAAAAAGATACCAGGATTCCTTCGACTCCCATACCTACTATAGTTAACAGTGCCCCTTTAACACCTTCAACCACAACGATTGTAGTGTCAAAGGTGCCTATCATCACCTCTTCTCGTCATATAGTGAATAATCAACCTATAGCCATGAACCCTTTTGGGTCTCTTTGTCACTCACCGGGATATAATGCTCAGTCTATCCCTATGGCCTCTAGTCCTTTTTCCTATGGTATGCTAAACTTCACATCGTAATTTTCAACCTCCATCCTAGAAGTTGGTACGAATACTAGCATTGGACTTGGGGACACAGATACTCCACATACTCCATTCTCATTTGGTGGTACTCATGTCCCACAAACAACTCCTATCATTGGAGGCTTTCCTCCTTTTAACCCTGAGTCTAATCTTGTTGCTTTTGGATGGAGTAACCAACCTGGAGGACATGCTACTACTCACATTCTTTCCTTTACACCCACCTCCTCTGTACCTATTTTGACCAACACATTTGGCATGGCGAATCCACCTTTATCCTTCGGATTCACACCCAGAGGAGGTCATTTTCATACCTTGGGAAACCCCCAACCTAGAGCCACTCCAACTGGGGGCAGTTTTTATAACCCTCATCAGAACATTCCTACTGGAATGGTGCCCAACCAACCTCGCATGAATCAGTCTAGGGGAGGGTCTTACAATCCTAGACAAGGCCATGGTGCTTACTAGAACCTTGGATGAGTTGTGATTCCCCAACAACAATCTTTCCAGGGAGCTTGGGGCCAAATACCACAACCTCGTTTCCCTTTTCTGTCCACGCTCAATCTGTCAAACTTGTCTAAATTAATAAGTGACCTCATGTGTCATGATCTGACATGGCTCCCCATCCCCACTAAGCTTCCTTAAGATATTCCAAAATTCAAGGGTACAATCTGTGAGGATATTGGTGATCATGTTACCACTTTTAAGTTCTCTTCGAGTTCCCTTAATGACGATTCCATTCGGTTAAGATTGTTTCAATGCACCCTCATGAGGGTTGCCATGAAATAGTATATCGAGATACCTAGGGAGGCATACAAAAATTTTAATCAGTTGGTTTTAGTCTTCCCCAACCACTTACAATTGTCGGTTCGTTACGATGTTGGCATAGAAATTTTGTGGACCTTTCGTCAGGACAAGGCCACTCATATCTTGGATCACATCCAAGAGTGTCATAGACAAAAGAGGTTGATCAAGGCCTACATACCCCTAGAATTGTTGCTAGAGTGGTTCCTTAAATCTCTCCTGCCTTATATTTCAAAGGATTTTTCTACATCCATGGTTACATATAAGGAAGAAGCGATTTTTAAATCCCAACAATTAGATCTTATACATGTTCAGTCTGGGATGTTATACGAGATTCTTCCAGATGCACTGAGGTCAAAATATGACCCTAGAAAAAATCCCATAGCTCATGCCAATGGCATTGTAAGCCCCATCAATGTGAAATCTACAGACTCGGTGAAAAACCATTTGAAAGAATTGTCTCTAAACCCCTCTATAGGAGGGAAATATTTGTTTGTGTCCTCCAATCCCACTCATTCAGTGGATTTACGTTCTGTGAAATCTTCGACCAGCTCGAATGGTAACCATCAACCAGGAGAGAATAAAAAGAAAGGATGTAATAATAATCATAAGGGTGGGAAAAACAATAATAAACCCAAGGATAATGGTAATAATGAAAATTCAAATAATAATGCTGGTGAGGGAAAGAAAGGAAGGAAAAAGGTGAATTTTCCCTATAAGCTTTGTACATACGATCACCTTACCCATTTATGCCCCAACCTTTTGGAAGTTGCGAGGATTTTATCTCTATCGCCTGCCATGATGACTAATTCTTTTACACATAACCAACACATTGCCTTGAGCTCCTCAAATGCCAGAAATGTGGCGAGTGGGAGTCAAAACCCACCAACACAAGACGGTGACCATTTATGCATCAATATGGTTAAATATGAGGTTAATGTAGCCACTCGGTCTCATGATTACATTTCTCCACAAACTGTACCTGGTATAGAGTCTCCCCCTCCTCCAAAGATTCCCTTACTGATCGAAAAACCAAAGCCCCCGCCTCATATTCCGAAAGGAGTACTCAAGTGCTCTACCCACAATCATAATGCTAGAGCCACCTAGAATTACTCGAATGTTGAGGACCTGGGTCAAACCCCTTGTGCGATGTCGGCTCCAGAGGTACTCGAGATGTGTCCTTCACAAAGGAATTCCTTGATATTTGCGTTAGGAGCTCTATATCCTTGTGGCTCGAAATTTATCAAGTTTGAATCCAAAGATGTGAAGCCTTGCTTGCCTTACCATGTGACATTCTAAATCCATGTGGGTTACTCGAAGTATACCATCAAGCGTACATTTGATGTTAAAGGCACTGCAACATGTGTGATGTCCATGGTCTGTTGGAAATCCCTCAGCTCTCCAACCCTTTCTTAGTATCATAACATGTTGACTTCATTTTGCGGTTGTTCCTTTCGCCCTCACGGTATTATTCCTGCCTTTCCGGTCCAGTTAGGTGGGCATACGGTAGAGGTGGATGTCTAGGTGGTTAATGTTCCCCTCAATTATAACTTGTTACTAGGACTCAATTGGACTTATGCTATGACTGTGATCGTATCATCTATTTTTCGTACTCTTTGTTTTCCTCGCGATGGGAAGATCGTGGTGATCAACCAGTTTTCCTTTGAGTACACTAGCCCCAATGCATCTGTTGGACCATCGATCCCCATGATCGATAATTCTCATCCGAAAACTAAGAATATCAATGTTGGAATGTATTCATCCCTTATGGGTACCTTCGACTTCATGACACCAATTCACCATATTTACGCCATGTCCAGTAGGCCTGTTTCATCATAGAGGTTCATTACTTTCCACACTTCCTATTTTAACGATCCTTGGACCCTACTTTCCTCGATGACATCTTGTGAAGGTCAGTTACATTCTGGAATGGCCATGCCACTATCGGCAATATATATTGCGTATTAATTTGTTCTTGACTCTTTCATTGATCCAGATCTTGTTACCTCGCAGATGGACGAGGAGGATCTTGCTCTTGAGTCCGTATGGGCCACTTCCACACCTTGTTCACATGACTATCTCGATGAGACTTTGTATTCGGATGAAACTATAATTGAGGCCATGAATGGTTTTGACAAACCTTGGGATTATATGCATCATCGCTCTTATTTCCTCCCAGAGCTTGTCAGAATCAAACAAGATGATTTTAGATCTACTTTGAGCGAGATAGTCGGTCACGTCGTAGTTCCACTTGATACACATGACATTTATATCGAAGGAAACATGGCAAGTATCTCCCCTACCATCACGATCGATATCTCTCGTACTCCTGGCAAGATTGAAAATGTATACATCGGTGCAGATTGTTCGCCAGAAGAAATTATGATCTACATCGAACTCTTCAAGGAATTTCAAGATGTATTTGCTTGGTCATATGAAGAGATGCCAGGAATAGAGCCTCAAATTGTTGAACATGAGATTAAAAATTACCTGGATGTTAGTCATGTTCGAAAATGTATTAAAGTTGTCAATCCTCAGAAGGCCCCTTCTGTTAAGGAAGAGGTAGAAAAATTACTTAATGTTGGCTTTATCTACCCAGTTCCCTTGACTGAATGGGTATCCAATCCCATTAGTGTGAATAAAAAGAAAGGAACCATATGCGTATGCATGGATTTTCATGACATGAACAAAGCCTATCCTAAAGACAACTTCCCGACACCCTTCATCGATCAGATTCTCGATGAGCGTGTGGGAAGCGAAGTTTTTTCTTTCATGGAAGGATTTTCAGGGTAAAACCAAATTTAGATTAGACCAACATAAGATGACATTTATTTTCCCTTGGGGTACTTTCGCATATTGGAAGATTCCTTTCGTCCTTAAAAATGACAGAGAAACCTTCCAACGAGCTATCACATTCGCATAACACGATCTAAAGCATATAGTCAAAGCCTATCTTGACGATATTGTTGCTCACTCTCGTAAGAGAGTAGATCACCTTAAGAACCTTCGGCTAGTATTTGAAAAATGTTTCCATCATCGCATCCAGTTGAACCCTCATAAATGCATCTTTTGTATTAGGTCAGTTCATCTTCTAATATTTTTAGTCTCTGATACTGGGATCATGGTAGATTCGTTAAAGGTTGAGGCAATACTTTGACTACCTCCCCCTCACACTATTCACCAACTTCAAGGTTTACAGGGGAAATCTAACCTTTTACGAAGGTTTATAGTGAACTATGCCAATATTACTAAGGGTTTCATGCATATTTTGAAGAAGGACACTCCTTTTATCTGGTATGAGTGAGCCCATGAATCCTTCGATGCTTTGAAGAAAGCCTTGGTATCGACACCTCTGCTGAAGTCTCTAGACTACAATAGTGATTACTTGCTTGATGTCACCACATCTGAAGAGATGATTGGTATGGTGTTGGTTCAGGAGGATGATGAGCTCTGTGAGCACATCATTTACTATCCTAGTCAAAACTTAGTCGACCCTGAACTCAAATATTCTCATGTTGAAAATCTATTTTTGGTTGTCATTCACGCAGTCCAATGATTACGACATTATATATTTCTTTGAAAAACTACTGTGGTTGTTGATGTAAATCCATTTCAATACGTCCTTATGAGGCGTATCATAGGGGAAAAGTACAATAAATGGATTGTCATTCTACAAGAGTTCGATCTCGATTTCGCTTCTACGAAGTCCAAAAAATCACTAGTTTTTGCAAATTTAATATCTGACTTCCCTCGATTGGACGAGGATTTTATTCATGTTGATTCATTTTCATATGAACACATTTTCCTTGTCTCATCATATGACCCCTGGTATGGAGATATTGTTCTCTATCTTCAAACTTTGAAGTTCCCTCAACATCTCTCGTGAGATGACCGACGACGTATACAATACCAAGCTAAGAACTACCTTATCGTCGATGACACTCTGTATCGTTGAGGAATAGAAAATATCCTACATCATTGTGTAAATCACGAAGAAACCGAGTCTATTCTAAATGACTTCCATAGTGGGGCTTGTGGTGGTCATATATCCAGGATTGCGATGGCCCAAAAAATTTTGCAAGCTGGTTATTTTTGGCCATCTATCTTTAAAGATTGCGTTGAAGTGGTTAAGAAGTGTCACCCCTGCTACATCTTCACTCAGAAAATGAACTTGCATCCATCCCCTCTCTATCCAGTCATTATCGTCAGTCCCTTCACCAAGTGGGGGTGGACTTTGTGGATTGCAACCCAACTTTGGCTAGGGTTCATCAACACATTATCGCAGCTATAGACTACTTTAATAAGTGGGTCTAGGACATTCCTATAGTTAAATCTTATGGGAATACTATTTGTTTCCTCGTATTCAATCAATTTATAGCCAGGTTCATAATCTCGAGTGAGATTGTCACTGATCATGGAAGTCATTTTCAGAATGAAATTATGGAAGAATTAGCATCTAAACCGGGGTTTAAGTATGATCATTCTTCCCCTTACTACCCCTAGGAAAATGGACAAGTAGAGGCCATGAAAAAGTCTCTCAAGACCGTTTTCAGAAAACTGTCAGCCAGAGAAAATTTGACTGGCATATCATGCTTTATCCAACACTTTGGGCATACCGAACCTTGATCAAGACTTCCACCGGTTTTTCTCTGTTCCAGTTAGTACACGGTGTGGAGTCAATCTTACCCATTGAATGTAAAAACCATTCTCTTATATTGGCAGTTGCACTCCTACATGACACTTTCGATCTCGAACAATGCCTCATGCACCTTAAGAGTCTAGATGAGCAGGGTCGAGAGGCCTCTACGTCTATCGAAGAGAATAAAATACGTGTCAAGGTCCAATACGATAAGTCTGTCTGTCCTCAGCTATATGTTGAGGGTGACTTGGTCCTTCTATATGATCAAGCCAAAGAACCATTGGGCACAGGCAAGTTCAAACCCATGTGGCACGGTCCCTATATCGTGCGACGTGTCCTAGAGAAAGGAGCCCATGAATTAGAAGATTGTGAAGAGAACATATTGGTTGAGCCCAGGAATGGGCTCTATTTGAAAATATATTATGCTTGAGCCCCAAGATTGGGCGTAACTCTTTGTATACTAATGTAATTTAGTGTATATATATTATCCCTTTATTTTTATCTTCAGCTTGCATATCGAGTTTTCCCTTGGTTGGTAGATGTCAACAGAGTCTTCGGTCTACTTAGGATTTGCAGATGGGGCCAGTCGTCATACACAGAACTTGGCTTCTGTCACTTGGGTTGTTTACTCACCCAAGGGTCTACTGGTGTCTTCAGGTGGCATATGCCTAGGGCCATCCACAAATAATGTGGTCGAATAAAGCGTCGTTATAGAACTTTTTCGCGATGCCATTTCACATGGTATTCTCTCTTTATAGGCTCTCCTGGACTCCCAGTTAGTAGTATGCCAGTTGAACAACAATTACCGTGTGTGTGACCCTACTCTACCCCGATGGTTCCTGTAGGTACAAATTTTGGAATGAAAGTTTGATTTTATTACATATCATCACATACCTAAAAGTTCTAATTATGTATTTGATGCATATGCTAATTTTGTTTTAGATTGGTATTTGTCACATAAATAAAGAAAATAAAATATTTTCATCAATGTACACATTGTAACATAAGTTAAGCTGAAGAACCATGTTTTTATATATATTTCAAAAAATGTGATGTTTATAGTACAAAATTGGGGATGACACCCTCAATATACATATACATATGATCATACAATAGTCATGA
>WSFP011413944.1:0-24072 GCA_009831015.1 Picea engelmannii | reverse complement strand
TGACAACCAAGAATTATCAGGGCCAAGGTTCATAACTTCAACTAACTTAAAAAATAATCAATTCGATCTCTTGGTCATGCAACCAAAGCCAAATAAAAGTATTGGATTGACATAAGACAAGACTACCTCAGTGGGAGTGGATCTAACTCAAGTTAATGACTTTGATTTAGTTGGATGGGATAAGCAAACTGGTGAGATTATAGCTCGAAGAATAATTCAATAATTAGTAAATGTAAGGAAACTACAAAATGTAGTTCTGAAACTATCTCTTCAATTAAGTAATGAGAAAGCAATTAATAGAATTAAAGCAAACAAAGTTAGAGAATTGGAAGGACAATTTGCGTCAATAACTGATGGAAATAAGGCAACTACAAATTTTAAAGCTATTCTGGATGAGAAAGAAAAAGAAACAAGAAGTCTAAAAGCTCGATTGAAAATTTCTCATTTTCAACTTACAGATGTTACACATTATTTTGGTCACCCTGGTGATGTTTCTACAAGCAAGTGTTCAGCCTCCCAAAAGGATCTTTTACATGAGAAAAGTAATTGGTTTCTCTCTCTAAAAAACTTTTTTTAGAAGGACGTTGCAGGCTAAGAGTAATACACAGTGTGGAAATGCCTGATTTCTGCAGGTTGTCTTTAACCTGGCTTGCGGAATTTCCGCAGGCTGCTCTATAGACAGGGTGCGACGACGTTTTAAGACTAAGAAAAGGGACGAAGTTCATGAAGGTTCTAGAAGGGAATCTTCTAGAATATGGGGTGGCATCTGTATGGTTGGGATCCTACTGGCTTCTCTGATTTGTTGGGATCATCCTAATCTCTTTAACCATCTCTCCTTCTCCTATATAATGATGGATTTCTCATGGAAAAGGTTAAGCAAAAAGCAAGTAAGATCAAGTAAGGAATTTATGAAGGAATAGGTTGAAGATTGTGTGAGGAACTCTATTTCAATTGATGCTTGAGATCTCCATTGTTTCATCAAGCTATCGTGGGTCATCTTCATGCAAGTTTGAAGCAAGTGTGTGTGTTGGAGCAAAGGGTCACTCAAAGGGAACCTTGCAACATCAAGGCGACTCGGTTGTATCTTCCACTTTTACTTAATATAATGCGGTGGCATGTTTCTTTCCCATAAAATCATTCTCATTTTATTACATGACTCCTTGATCACACGTATAGGTTTTCATTGAACAAACCATTGTTGCTTTCACTTTGGTTGGTTCGTGTTCCATTGCAGGATCAATAGCATGAGAGCACCAGAGCGAAGTAGGGACAACAAAGACATAAGGAAGCGATATTCAAAGGTATGTCATTCATCTCATCTTTGATAGTAAATTCAATGATTAAACATAGGGAAAGTGCCATGTCCTGTCTCGTTTTGTTCTAGATCTAGGTGGATCTAGGGAGATTAGTTTATGTCTGCATTCACTGATTTATCCAATAACAAAATTGGCGAATCCATTGGAGATACAACCTGTTTGTGGTTTTTTTCTATCCATTTGCCTTTATCCTACCTCTTTTCATTTCCATCCAGTCTCTGAGTTGGTGGGGGATCCATCCAGACTCTCTGGATCTGAAAGTTCTTTTGGACTCTTTGCCCTCTTTCCAATTTTTCTTTGTTGACAGTCATTTCCGCAGTGTATCTCATATATAGCATGTGATAACCTTAGATACCTGCACCCTAACTACTTAGACCAGTGCGGACTTTCCGCAACCTACCCCATAGCTAGCCTACGGAAACCTTCAATTCCCGCACTGTACCCTACTGCTGGGCTGCGACATTTCCTGTAAAATTTATTGGATTGGGTCTTTTTGTCTTCTACTACCCAGTTTTACTTTGATCATCTGGGAGGAACTTTTGGAGCCTGTATTTTACTATTTTTTTAGTTTAAAGACTTGTCGTTGATTGGTTTTCAGGGATTGAAAACCCTTCTTTGTCATTTTACAAGTTTTTGCTTCTTGATTTTTATCAACAAGGATATAATCTCCAATTTTGAAATCCGAGTGCTTGATTGATGAAAGTCTTTGATCTGATTTAAGGTTTTGGATTGTTTACATTTTCTGGATTGCTTGTTGACTGGAAAGTCATTTTCATTTGCATTTAGTGAAACATTTTCTTGTCATCTTTATTTGTATCTTCATTGAAAGTTTGATTTGGGTATTTGTTGAGTGTATCGATTTTCTTTGGTTACTTTTCCTTTCTCCATTATATCCCTGACTCGGTTTTGGAAAGGAAGAATTAAAATCTTCTATTCTTTGTAGTAATCATTCATAAGAAATTTTTGTGCATTCAAATATTTTTTACAAGAGAACAAATTGGAAAATTTCCATTGCTTATGATTGTTTGAAATTGTCTTCATTCAAGAAAAAGGAATTATATTTCGTAGCTTTTGTGTTTTCTGAAGAAATACTTTCTCCCTATTGTACTTAGAGTTCATCGAACTAAAACATTGCATCATTCATATCTTTTTCCATATTATTGGGTGAAGGTCTCATAAAACATCAGTTTCATCTCCATCTCCCTCTTGCATAAACAACAGCCTCTAAAACACTGCGTAATTATAAAATTTAATTAGTAACTTTTATTTTCTAGGGCTCTTTCCACCAACATTAGCTAGACTAGCGCTTTGGAATAGGATGTGAGACACACTCTCCAAAGCATAAAACACATTGTAGCATCTTGTGATAGGGAGTGTTCAAACCCATTAGCAACATTTTGTCCTGGGAAGCCCTTCTCACACAAGGGTCAAACCTGAGGTTGCATTAAGGCTAATAGAGTTACTCACCCTGCTTTGTTGGTCTTAGTATAGAGATTGCACGTATTACAGGGGTCACTTAAAGGTATACCCGCAATTATGAGTGGAAGCCTTTCGAGTTGATTTCAGGCTAGATACCCTGCCCTTGCGCGTGGATCGGACTGTCGATTGTTTCCCTAGGCATCACTGTTATTCTTGGTAACCTTAGTTGCCTATCTCTTTAGGGTCTTACATGAGGTGACTATGAAGGGGCAAGTCTTCATCGTACCTGGAATCGATGTTGGCCAGAATCACTCGGGCTCCTTGGAGGGTATACCCATGATTATGTGTGGGAGCTTGCACCAGGGTGTAAGTCCGTTAAGCAGGTCGTCAACGTAACTTTTCCACCCGCTCTTTCCTAGCCCCTTCTTGTAACTTTGCAACGTTGGATTTCATCACCAACTAGTGACTTCGAAATAAGAAGGTTTGTTTGCTTGGTTTTGATTTCTAGATTTTATTAGCGAGTGTTGTTTGTTTCCGTAGTTGGCCATAGATTGTTTCCATAAAAAAATTGGTTCGGCCAACATCGACCCTCCACGCCGTTCACGCAGGATGCAAGGGCTACCCCTGGAAGATCCGGAAGGTTATCAACCTTTGCCTAATAATGCACCGGAGGGCTCTCCTCTACTGAGCGAGGTCCAGGACACCGTAACCTCACAAGAGGAAGGTTCTACCTCTTTAGAAAGTTTCTGAATTATTTATGATTCTCTAGAGTCTTTATGCATACCTCTTGGATACGAGAGATGTATTCTCCGACTGAATTCATCAGGAGAACTCGTTGTTGACACTTCTGGAATACCGACCGGACCCCATACAAGCCCTGGAGCCAAGAATCCCCTTTGGACTACTGACATATTTAGAATCCCACCTCGTATGGTGCAGGACCTTTACGACTTAGGGGCAGGTGCTTATATACCTGTCGTCTCCCAACTGCCCGAAACGTCTGTTACCTACATGATACCCTCAGACTATTTTTCTGGTACAACTAGCAACATCACTATCGTTCCAGACACACAATAAGTTGGTCCCATCTTGGATTTCTCTCTCTAGATGGCCCATGCTACTATGGTCCCACACGCTATGACTATTCCCACCGAAAATGTGGTGGTTAACCAAGCTCTGATTGGTACACCACTTTCGTCTAGACCTATCCCATCACTTCCTCCTGGGTACCAAGCTTTGAATCCTTCCACTATCGTCCCTACCCAGGATCCATCCAGAGTTTTTAGACTTTTTGTCCCACCTGGGTGCCATGCTGCTGCCAGTTTTACACCGTCCCATGTCCTCTCCGGAGGGTCTTATCCACCTTTTCTTGGGGGATCTATCCCTAGTGGCTCCAATCCAATTGGCAACACCCATCTTCCATTCACTTCTAATTACCATATTCACATTGGAGGACAATCTCATGTTGGGGGGCAACCTCAATTTGGGGATCAACCCCAGTCTGGGGCACCACTAAACATTGGGGGGCAACCTCCACTTGGAGGACAACCTCATGGTGGAATCTATAACCCACTGTATGGACAAAACACATATGGATCACTATCCCACCTTTGGAACCTCCTTGCCCAAGGAAATCCACAATCATCTAGGGGGAAACGACCTCAAGTTAACTTTTTTGTTCCCTCTCACTCGGGCTAGTCGTATCTGGGTTCTTTGAATCCCACTTGGGGTCCACACGTTCACTCTAGTGTCCCTTTTCAAGGGAACATTTCCAACCAACACAACCTTATGGGTTACGTGCCTCCACATCCACGTCTGAATCTGTCAGGAACTTAGACTTACATGCAAACTGCTTATGGTCCTACTGGTATATCGACGAGACTTCCTCCCCAAAGTCACCAGTACCTCAAGTGAATTGACAGTTTCCCTTTTTAGCCACTTTGGATTTACCCAACTTGTCTAGAATCTTGAATGATCCTATCTTACATTCTCCCCATTGGCCCGTTATACCAGCCAAGCTACCGTCTGACATTCCCAAATTTGACGGTAAACCAGGAGAAGACCCAAACAACCATGTTATGACTTTCCACCTTTGGTGCTCATCCAACTCTTTGATGGACGACTCCATTCAGTTATGACTCTTCCAACAAACTCTCACGGGTTCGGCCGCAAAGTGGTACATAGAATTATCGCGAGGCTTCTTTAATGACTTCAACACCCTCGCCATGGATTTTCTCACACATTACCAATTGCCCCTCCGCTATGAGACAGGAACCGAGATTTTGAGTTCCTTTAAGCAATGTTTGACTAACTGAGGAGGGGTTTCAATACACTTGAGGCTTTCAATGGTTCTGGTTTTAAACCCTACGGTGTTCTTCCCTTGTTGTCTATTACGTTGGAAGGAAAATCGATCAATGTCGAGGTCAAGGTCTTTGATGCGCCTCTTGATTATAACCTCTTACTTGGCCGTAGCTGGATTGATTCCATGCGTGTAGTTGTGTCCACACTTTTCCGCGTGTTACGTTTCCCACATTAAGGAAAAGTAGTTACCGTCGACCAACTGGGCTTTTTTAACTCCGATTCCCGTACTAGCAATGTACCATTTATATCAAAGACACCTCCTGGGTACGAGAACGTCGGTGTGGGTCTCCTGAAAGATTCCACTTTAATGGGTACCTTCCCAATACCACCACTCGATGTTCCACCTCCTTTTGTCGCCTCAATCAACAAGATTTCCACCTCCGTCCGCGAAACCCTTGTGTCTCATGACCCGTGGATAGTACCTGATCCCAGTGATTATCTTTGCTATGGCGAACAAATTCCCTTAAGTCCAGTTGAATCCGCTTATCAAGCCATTCAATTAGCAACCCCTTCTACTCCCTCTCTTGGTGATTCATCTCCTGATCTGTTTCACATCATCTTTCCTACGGATGAGATGATCATGTCAGTTATGTTCATGGAAGACACCACATGGGACATCATCGTTCCATCCTCTTCCTAGAGCAGCACACCATCGAGAGTTACCAATGGATTTCGACTCCGTCAACTGTTGTTGTCATTTCCTCTGTTCCCGAGTCAACACATGATGTACTTTATGAAGGGAACCTGAGTAACATTTCTCCCACTATTCCTCTTGACATATCCATTAAACCTAGAGTCATCGAAAATGTTCACATCGGAGCCGCATGTTCCGATGATGAAGTCGTCACTTATAAAGCTATCTTTTAAGAATTCTGTGACATTTTCGCTTGGAGCTATGAAGAGATGTCGGGTATTGATCTCGATATCGTTGTGCATGAAATTAAGACCTACCCAGACGCTAAACCCGTTCGACAGAGACTTCACCTGGTCCACCCTCGCAAAGTCGTCGCTATCAAGCTCGAAGTTGAAAAACTTCTTAAAGCCGACTTTATCTATCCTGTGGCTTTAACCAATTGGGTCTCTAATCTAGTTCCGGTAAATAAAAAACAAGGCACGATCCATGTATGTGTCGATTATAGGGATATTAATAAAGCTTGTCCTAAGGAAAATTACCCAACCCCCTTCGTCGACCAGATTGTCGACGATTGCGTCGGGAATGAATCTTCTCTTTAATGGACGATTTCTCCAGCTATAATTAGATTAATATTTTGACCACGGATCAACACAAGACTGCTTTCATTTGTCCTTGGGGTACCTTTTCCTACCGAAAATTGCCTTTTGGTTTAAAGAACGCTGGTGTGACTTTTCAACGCGCCATGTCTTATGATTTTCATGATATCAAGCACATCGTACAACCGTATCTCAATGATCTACCGACGCATTCCATGCATCGCCAAGATCACCTGGCCCATCTCCGAGCCATTTTCATTTGCTGTCGTTACTATCGTATACGTTTAAACCCACACAAATGTGTTTTTTGTGTGGAGTCTGACCGACTTCTGGGTTTTATTGTGTCAGTTCATGGAATTAGGGTGGACCCTTTGAAGGTTGAGGCTATCCTTAATCTACCTCCTCCTTCCACATTACGCCAGCTTCAAAGTTTGCAAAGGAAGGCAAACTTTTTGCATCGATTCATCCCCAATTACGCTAAGTTAACGTTAGGATTTACTCGACTATTGAAGAAGGGTTACGAGTTCGTATGGGACGAGACTGCCAACAAAGCCTTCGAAGATTTGAAACTTGCCCTAACTCGTACACCACTCATTTTCCCACCCGATTATAGTTGAGACTATTTCCTCTACCTTGTCGCTGCGGACTCTACCATTGCCATGGTTTTAGTCCAAGAAGATGATTCGCACGACGAACATGTAATTTATTATTTGAGTCGGAGTCTCATGACTACCGAAGCCAAATACCTACATGTGGAAAAACTGGCCTTGGCAGCTGTTCAAGTTGTCCAACGTTTCTGTCACTATATCCTATTATGCAGGACCACTGTTATTTCCGATTGCAACCCTATGCAGCATATCCTTACGCGCCAATTGTTAGGGGGCAAGTACTCTAAATGGATAGTGATTCTCCAGGAGTTCGACTTAGAGTTTGAACGCGCTAAGTCTATGAAATCATTGGTTTTTGCCGAACTGATATGTGACCTTCCCTCCACTGAGACAGAAAACATGCCAGAGGATTCCTTGCCTGATGAATCCCTTTTTCTGATTAGTTTTGATGATGCTTGGTACAAAGATATTATCATATATCTCCAGACTCAAACTTTTCGGCTTGACCTTTCTAGCACAGACCGTCGTCGTATACGGTATCAAGCCCATCAATACATAATTCTCGGTGACACTCTTTATCGTCATGGTGTTGACTCAATTTTTCAACGATGTCTCACCTACGATGAGGCTGAGAAAGCTTTGAATGACTACCACTCTGGAGCATGTGATGGTCATATGTTTGGGTATGCCACTGCCCAAAAGATCTTATGAGAAGGGTACTTCTGGCCTTCTTTGTTTAAAGACTGTATTACTGCTGTCCAGAAGTGCCATGCTTGTCAAACGTATAATAACAAGATAAGATCTCATCCCGCTCCTTTACACCCTGTAGATTTCGTTGGTCCTTTCGCAAAATGGGGCATTGACTTCATGACATGTAACCCTCACTCAGCCCGAGGGCATGGATACATCATCGTAGTCGTGGATTATTTCACTAAATGGGCCGAGGCGATGCCTACATTCGATAATACCAGAAAAACTATAGCCCTGTTCATATTCAATCATATCATCACTCGATTTGGAATCCCGCAAGCTATCGTCACTGATCACAGTAGCCATTTTTGAAATTTCATGATGTCTGAGCTTACTAAAAAGTTGGGTCTTCGCCATGAAAACTCAACTCCCTGTTACCCACAGGCCAATGGTCAGATTGAAACGATAAACAAAGTTCTTATCACTATGCTTCGATGGATAATAGGAATTCATAAGACAAGTTGGCACACAATGTTGTTTTCAACATTATGGGCCTATCGGACATCCGTGAAGTCTGCCACGGGATTTACGCCTTTCCAATTACTGTATGGTATCGAATTTGTCATGCCGATTGAATGTGAGATACCATCTTTGAAGCTAGTCATTGAAATTCTTCCCAACACCTCTGTCGAAGAGGAACGTCTATTGTACCTGATGTAGTTAGATGAAACCCGTCGTGATGCCATCCTGGTTCTTGAAACTCAGAAAAGTGTGTCAAAGCCCAATACGACAAGCATGTCAAGCCATGTGTTTTCTCTTAAGGTGATCTTGTTCTCCTCTATGAACAAGATCGTGATTTACTAGGGGCCGAAAAATTTGAGGCTGTGTGGCGAGGCCCTTATATTGTGAAACGAGTGTTGGAGAAATGAGCTTATGAGCTAGTGGATTATGATGGCTTTCCTTTGAGTGAACCCAGAATTGGACTTTACTTGAAGAAGTACTATGCTTAATTTATCTTTGCATGAGTGTTTGTATTTTACTGTATCATACTCTTGTGTGCTTTCTTGTTATTTGGTTCCGACCCCCAACTGCTTACCTTGCATTGTGTTTGGTTCCAGATGTTGGTGTCTTCGCTACCTTACATTGGCTTCACTAATGGCTCTAGTCGTAGTACTCAGAACTTAGCATCTGCTGCTTGGGCAATCTATGCCCCAACGAACAAATTAATCAGTCTAGATGGTGTCTGCCTTAGTCGTGCAACTAACAATATCGCGGAATATAGTGCAGTCATCGAATTGTTGATCGATGTTATTTCACTTGGAATCTGTCACCTTGTCGTATGACTCGATTCACATCGAGTAGTACTATAGTTAAGTAATGTCTATGCTATCCAGAGTCCTACTTTGTTGAGGGTATATTTACGAATTCACCTCTTGGAACGTCATTTTGATTATATTGAATATCGACACATTCCTAGATGTCTAAATACATTAACAGATGTATTAGCTAATTATGTGTTAGACAGACATTTGAGACATTTATAAATCCAATCACATGTTGTACATAAATCAAGTAAGCCGGTAGAAGCCTCATGTAGATATAACGATAATTTTTTTTTACAAAAAGTGTTATTGTCTGAAGACCAAGATATCAAAATTTGAAGCACATGGCTTCATATACAAAATAACATCAAGGATGTTGCTTCCGATAACACACAACTACTCGTGCTACCCTACGGAGTAGTCGACTAATAGAACCAAATACACCTACAGTATGGCGCTGATATCATCTCGGGATATCGTCGATAGAGATATCCGAGACATTTGCTGTCAACCCCTCCAGGTTCTGCTCGATCGCCTCGTAGTCACTAACATCCCATCCTGCTACCTCGACTGAGTCCCCTCGTCTCTGAATGGGAGATGTACCTGGAGGCCGGTGCGGTCCTACATCTGCATTGTCAAAGAGTTTTTTATTAGTCCTCAGAGTTAAAACATAAAAAAACATTTCATATTTCAAAATTTACAAAAACATTATAAAAACAAAAAAAATGTGCTTCTTACCTAAGTTCTCCCATTGAGAACCCTCGGGTAGAACTAAGTCTGGGTCGCTTCTGAAATTCAAACCGGCATAGGCATAGTCATCTACCATCAGTAGATGAGGCCTCGACGAATCAAAAAACACATCGTTATATTTAACGATGGGGCCCGCCACATGCCGAGCCATGAGGTCACACCATCTTTTCATCCTTGGATCCTGTGGGGCCGACAAGCTCCACTCTACCTGTAAGCGCAAATGAGGAACCATATAGAGGAAGAGGGACATTGAAATGGATCCGTACCTGAATTGCTTTAGGTCACCTCTCTTGCACTTTGTCAGTTGTTTCTTCATATTGCGAAGAACCCGTCACTCCAGTTAAATACCCGGGGCTCCATGCACTCGACTGCATACTAGAAGTAACTCTGGAGCACCATATGAGGAGATGCACTTCCCACCATACATGAGATAGTGAACAGGATAGTTCGTAGGGGTAAATATTGGACACCCCTAATGCCAACTTTGCCCTTGCGTCTCTTAGCATCGGGATCACAATACCTGCAGACATGCTCACTCATCGGTAAACCGCCACCTCTGCCGCATGTCAAGGTCACATGGGATCCATGACGTGATAATCCTGTAAAAAAATAGATATCTTCGATATCTAGAGCGAGTATGTGAGCTCCCACATGAAAAACCTGTTGATCCACATCCCACATGTGGACTAAGTACTCAAGCAACCTCAGTTGGGCCCTCATGCCCTGGATCTTGAAGAACTTCAGGAGTTTGCATTGCCTGAGGGCATTAACTGTGCTCGGGTCATTCCCGGGGACGAGATCATCATCCTCGTGTTCCCTCTCCCTCCATTCCAACATTTTTGGCAGTTGAAAACCTGCATAAGAGCCATAGGGAGAAGTCAACACCTTTTTTTTACTTCCTTGGAATTTTTTATTGGTTAAATGCATCTAAAGAAATTTTGATTTTCGGTCGCCGCAGGTGAAGCTTTATGCGCAGTGCGGAACTTCCACAGGTGAACCAAAGGCCACCTACGGAAACCTATGGTTTCTGCAGGGCCTAATATATGCCACCTGCAGAAACCTATGGTTTCCGCAGGGCCTAGTATACGCCACCTACGGCGGCCCCTCTGCGCACCTACCGGCCTAAAATCCAACTCAACAACTATTTTTTAACGAGTGAAAAAGAAAATTTATCCATGGAAAAGAAAGAGGATGAGAAGATTACCTCTTTAGCGGAAGTTGTTCGTCGAATGGTTGCTCGTGCCTCCCGCAATCGACCGAGGAAGTTTGAGGTAAAAAAGGGTTTTTTGGACAAGTTTTGGGTAAAATGACAATGAAATGGTAAAAAAGAGTTTTCATCTACATGTATTTACTTTTTACTTTTTCATTGATATTTTATATTATTTTATTCATTTTCTCTAAAACCTAATGTTCCTATGGTATTGTGAGTGTTGTAATTTTTTCGCAGATGAATGATCTTGGAGCCTGAACGATGAAATACAGATACTTTTCTTTATTTGTTTTTACGTTTGTTACATGTACAAATACTTTTTAGCTTTTTCAGAAAAAACCTCGAGCTCAGTCTTCGTTCGTTCTCGTGCTCGTAAATCGATGAGAATGCAACCAAGTATACTTTTGTGGCCTTTTCGTACTCGTCATGGTAACACGAAAAGCGAAACTCATGGAGTATCCTTTAAGCTCTTTTCACGCTCCATAAAAACGAAAAGATTTATGAGCCACCTCATTCTTTTCACGCTCGTAAAAGTATTTGAAGAAAACATTTGATGGGCAATAGTTTATCACTTTTTCGGTCTCATTAAACTAATTTACGAAAAAGGAACTAAGAGAGTTATCTTTAAGTGTTTTTCAGACTCTCTAAATATGAAAAACCTTTGAGCTTTATCTCTTTGGGCTCGTTAAACAAACATTGAAAGACCCATATGGGACCGAGCCACTCCTTATTAAAGTTCGTTAAACATACTTCGAGGGACTCATCCGAAGGATGAGCTTACATCAACAAGCATGTGTTATCCTCCTCAAGCTTGTGTAAAAATAAAGAGGTACTCGCCAGAAATGGTGGGGGAGAATTTGGGAAAAAAATGTGTCTTTGTATTTGTGTTAGTGGCAGTAATAGTCACTTTTGAACATGTCACCCCCTTCGTCATTGAATTCGGGTTGGGAAATCTGTTTGTCTCTTGTTTGACCTTCTGCAAGTTCATATCTTGGGTCATCTTTGAGTCAATGCGGCCAAGACCATTGTCGTGTCATTCATATGTTCAAGAGAAGTCCAACCTTGCACGAGCCCTCTATCGAGTCGACCATCTTGAGTTATCAATTCCTACCATGTGAGCCTTCCCTGTGTCAGTTTCAAATCATTTTCATACTTTGATCTACCCTAAATCTGTTACTTATTTCGCATAATTGATGGGGGATACATCAAGGCCCTCCTATGACGAGTCTTTTCTCGTCGACTTCAACTCATCATCTGGGAACGAGACTTAGAAATCATTTAGTACCTTAGAGCCTGCATGCCTCAATGACAGGTTTATTCGCTTTCGACAGTGGGTTCAAATCATCAACCCCTGATTGAGAGATTCTATCGAGTGCTCGATATCAAATCATTTATTCACATTCGTTGGATTGTACTAAGGCACCTTGGGAGTCATTGACATCATTGGTGATTTTCCCTCGCACTTGTTAACGATTTTCATCAATGACCGGTAATCAAGTGGTTTCTACCATGTTCGACTTCAACACCTATAATCACATGGCTAGATTTGTACTTACGAACGATGGGATTGAAGACCCTGGATCTCACCATTTTGTTCCAGGTTGTGATGGAGTATTTATGATTTGTATTGATGCATAGATCCACTTTGTATGTCTCGTGGCTATGTCCGGTTTTGAGTTTTCTAGAACATATATCCACAGTGTATTTCTGGTGGTTATGTAGAATCTTGATGACATAGATCCACGGTGTATAATTGGTGGCCATGACTGACATTCATGATTTAAGTCACTTATAGTCTGAGCATGGGAATGCCTACCTCATAAATGGTATAATATTGCGCAGATGCTTGGTTGTTTGCAGGTTCTCGATTGGTGCGCTCCTTGTTCCCGACACACACACACACATTTTACAAAGTATTTCGGTTGTGACGAGTTCCAGCCTCATACTTTGGGGGGCATTATGTTACACATTATTTTGGTCACCCTGGTGATGTTTCTACAAGCATGTGTTCAGGATCCCAAAAGGATCTTTTGCATGAGAAAAGTAACTGGTTTCTCTCTCTACAAAACTTGTTTTTAGAAGGATGTTGCAGGCTAAGAGTAATACACAGTGCGGAAATGCCAGACTTCCGTAGGCTGTCCTTAACTCGGCCTACAGAATTTTCGTAGGCTGCTCTATAGACAGGGTGCGACGACGTTTTAAGACTAAGAAAAGGGACGAAGTTCACGAAGGTTCTAGAAGGGGATCTTCTAGAATATGGGGTGGCATTTGTATGGTTGGGATCCTATTGGCTTCTCTGATTTGGTGAGATCACCCTAATCTCTTTAACCATCTCTCCTTCTCCTATATAATGATGAATTTCTCATGGAAAAGGTTAAGCAAAAAGCAAGCAAGATCAAGTAAGAAATTTATGAAGGAATAGGCTGAAGATTGTGTGAGGAACTCTATTTCAATTGATGCTTGAGATCTCCATTATTTCATCAAGCTATTGTGGGTCATCTTCATGCAAGTTTGAAGCAAGTGTGTGTGTTGGAGCAAAGGGTCACTAAAAGGGAACCTTGCAACATCAAGGTGGCTTGGTTGTATCTTCCACTTTTACTTAATATAATACGGTGGCATGTTTCTTTCCCATAAAATCATTCTCATTTTATTACATGACTCCTTGATCACATGTATAGGTTTTCATTGAACATACTATTATTGCTTTCACTTTGGTTGGTTCGTGTTCCATTGCAAGATCAATAGCACGAGAGCACCGAAGCGAAGCAAGGATAACAAAGACATAAGGAAGCGATATTCAAAGGTATGTCATTCATCTCTCCTGTGATAGTAAATTCAATGATTAAACTTAGTGAAAGCGCCATGTCTTGTCTCGTTTTGTTCTAGATCTAGGTGGATCTAGGGAGATCAGTTTATGTCTGCATTCACCGATTTATCCAATAACAACAGAGTCCAGAGAATTCATTGAAACATATTAAGCAAAGGACAAAGTTGGCTCAGAGAACGTCACTTTAAGAGAAAATGTGACAACTCTCAACGAGGAAATTGTTGAATTGAAATTAGAGAAAGAGAATCTTTTGAAGAAGTAAATAAAGGAAGTTAGGTTCATGATTATTTGTCGATGTCACCCATGGTTATTTCAAGCTCAGCCACAGGCCCACCAGAAAAATAATCAGCAAAAAGGAAAGCATATCACTGAACTTGAAGAACAGTTGGGAAGGAAAATTCAAAAAATAAATATTTGAATTTAAGAAAAAGAAAGCTCGAGCAGGCTTCTTGAAGATACATTAGAACAAACCGTTGGTACACAACACTTATTTGAAGCTAGAAAAATATGTGGGATCAAATTATTCAAGTTATGGAGCAATCTAGGACCCACTTGGAAATATATTAGTTCTCTGAAACAATGACCATGAAAAATGCACAAATTGATATCAACAATCATATATCTGAAATTGAAAAGAAGATGCCTTAGGCTGAAAATATTATTGAGTTTATCAATTCTCTTTCTGATCAGGAATTAAAAGATTCTTGAGTGACAGATAGATTTGATGTTGTATTTAAAGTCATACATGTCATATAAAAGGAGAGATGCTCAAAGCATTGGTTTAAAAGATTGAAGAAGTCCATTAGGTGATAATTAAATTTAAAAGACAATTCAAAAAGGTTAGAAAACTCGGTTTACCATCTCCCTAGGCAATTGATCCTTGGCTTCAGCCCGAGGAAGCCTATATGCATATGTTGGTCGCTTGCATAGATAATATGCAGTTCGACATTGGTGAAAACAAAGTGTTCTCTGGGAGAACTATTGTTAACTCTTTGGGAAAAGATTTTACTATTCTGACAATGCTCACTGATTTGTTAATCAACCAACCCGCCAGTCCTTATTATTTATCCATGGAACTTGAAGTGTTGTATAGAAAGATGTTGAAACAACCATTTCCCTCAAATACCGAATGGAACGAAATGCTCAGACTCAAGCTCATCCCGACAAAGCCTCGTCAAGAAATGATTATTCAAACGAACAAAGATAAATAAAACATTAAATTAACTCTTGATATTGTTGAGACCGGTCATCAGAGTCAAAGAGGAATGACAAACAGAGGGAAGAAGATTACCATTAAGTAGCCATTAAGTAGTCGATAGCTGGACACTTACATTTAATTAAGAAAAGTCAAGTTGGTCCAAAGATGAGAGGTAAAAAATAGTTTTATTTTAATTTACTTTTATTTCAAAGTTAGTTTTAAGACAGTTATTTGACGGTTACTAAAAGAACTATAAAAATATTTTATGAAGACTCTCAAAGGGTCGACATTTCCTGGAAAGACATACATTGCTTTCTAAGAATTCGCTGCCATGAGAATAATGATCTTTTAGATCTTTAGTAGCATCTTCGTTTGATTTTTGAAATAAGATTAGGCTCCAATTTGTATTGGCATTTATGTTATGTCAATGTTTTACTTTTATTTATATGTATTTTTACTTCTCTCATATATCAATTGATTACAGTATGAACCTTTTTCCTTGGGTTGACATGATCGTCCTTTGAATTCTATTCATTTTAGAATGATGGTTTTCAAGTAAACAACAAGGTTGGCTTGACATTATCTTTCTATTGAGATTTATATGAATGATATTTGTTAGTCTAATATACAAAGTATTCACTATTGTATATGATGTGAATGTTGTTCATGGAATCTTTCTATAATGACACTAGTTATTTTCTTTTATTTATTTTCCCGTGATCACTTTATCTTTGAGAACATGCTTCTTAACCATGAAGTGATAGGATTTGGTTTATTTTCTTATGTTTTGAAGTGAACTAAGATCTTGTTTTATTTGACACAGTATGATACTCATTGGATAAAGTTGTCTTGTTTCGTTACCGTGTTGATGCTATTGGATATTCTGATTGATTATGATATCGCTTTAAATCTAATCTACCTTCATATTTAATTTAACAAAGGGATACCCCCTCTGGCTCCTAGATTTTTCTAAGAGAGCCCAAAGCGGGAAGAGGCCTCTCAAGGGCTTCTTTGGGTGCCTTGGCATTATTCTTTAGTAAGAACAAGTTGAGGAACAATAAAAGGTTATGTTATCTCTCCAGGAGTCCTTCTCAGGTTGTAGGTAGAAGAAGCCCGGTAACTTAAAGTGTGATTGATTTTGTGTTTATGTTTGGATCAAAGTGGGATAATTGACCTACTGGATTGTTATCAAGACAGTCAAATGTATATAGCCAATTGAGACAATGCTTTCAAGAATTAATGATAAGATAAATAGCTTAACTGGTGGATGAAGAAGGCTATGCTTATTAACCAGAACACACATGTGATGGGTCAAATAAAATAGTACAGATTCCTTATTTAAATCATGGTTTATGAATTGACTAAGTGAGATAACAGTCACTAGCAATTAAAATAAACATAGATCAATAATAATCAACAAAGTACAAAAAGAGAAAGGTAATGGCAATCTGACATCAACAATGAAAGGAACTTGTGATTTGTATTATATATATGAAAGTTTCTTACAATAGCAACATGGTCTCTGTATCCAAACTCAACCCCCGCCCCCCCCCCCCTTTCATTCATTTGAAGTTCTTGGCTTTATAGACTTTACAACAAAGTTTAAGATCCTAACAAAATGGATCTAAAATACTAATAATAGAATAAGGTCAAAATAGTTTTCAAATCATAAGATTAGATCCTAACTTAAAGGAATCAAATCCTAATTCTAATCTGTTATCTTCAACATCTTAGATAGTTGCAACAATCTTTGACATGCTCAACAACCTTCAAGGTGATGACAAGGCACTTAAAATCTTCCTTTGACAACTAGATAGTATCTTGACTAAAAATAGAAAGGCTCTTCGACCTTTATATCCTTTGCATCAACTTCAAAAACTTTAAAAGAGAGAGTGATCTCTATCCCTTTTAATTTTATCATTCATTTGGAATCTTCCTCAAATGATTTGGCAGCGAAAACATTTGATCTGAGCGAAAATACCATCATTTTGCCTGTCTCTATGTTTTCGGTGGCTTGTGAGCCAAAATTCTAACCTGTAAGCCACCGAAAGCTCTACTTTCGGTGGCTAAAGAGAGCTGTGCAAACTGAAATAGCCACCAAAAAGGCAGGCTTTTTGTCAAATTAGTTTTATTTGTTGCTATTATAAAATCACAAAAGCTCGTGTGAGCTGCTAAACAAGGAATGTATTCTCAACTTGCTATGATGGAAGTCCATTTGCCTGCTGATGTACTAGTTGTTCAGTGAATTGATCCCTATTCTATAGCTTTGTGCACTGTGAGCAAACATAAAGAGTTGACCTGTAATAACTTGCTCAACCATTACACAAATAGGCTGAGACAAGGCATAATAAAGTTGATACCAGTGTGTAGTTGAAACTACGAGAACAATAGTGAGCCATTATCGGATAACACTCTTGATTTCTTTTATTTGAAATTAGCCTATGTGAACCCTTCTCAGTGAACATATGAAAACCTGCCCCATTACCTGTTTTCTGTCAAATTTGTGATGGATTTCCTACTGTCAAAAGAGAAGAGGAACTACTATGCATACCATCATACCTTCAAACAACATGCCAAAATAGAGTATGGGCAAGTACAAATGCCTGAGCTCCTTTGTTTCAATATCCAACACAATACCTTCTGGATGATTATCAACATGCTTAAATAGCTGAACTTAAATTCTCACCTTGAGATTTTCATATGAGACACTATTTGATCCTGATGCACTGGATAAACCACCTTATATTTTAACAAAAGCATTTAGTCTAGAATCTCTCTGATGCTGAAACAACAAACATTTTACTACTTTTATTTTCACAACTTTTACTTTTGCAAACGAGTCAAAGACTATCATTTTCTCCAGAAAGAATAGAATGCGAAAATGCTTTTATTTGAGGTGGGTCGAGAAAGAAAATGCAACACCATCTTGGATCATGATCAATAGTATTCCCTAGTTGAGCAGCGCAGGAGCCAAAGGAGCACAACTCTCGGCCTTTGTTTTGAATGCGCTTCACCTGATGATGATACCTAAATCATTTTGTCTTCTGGTAGCAAGCATTTGACACCTTTAATGAATCAATTGCTTTGCTGTTGAATTTTTAATCATTAATACCTGAAGCAATAATACCCTTAGAGCTCTTGTTGCAGACTTGTTGCCACGATCAACGTCTCTGCCAGCTATACAATCTTATACACATGGCATTCGAGTGTTAACTAGAACTTGATTCTAGAAGCTTGGCAGTCAATGATTCCTTGATAAACCACCAAACTTATTCTGCAAATCTTTTGAACTCTTCTGCATACACAACCCTTGATATTTGCTACGTTTTTATCACGTTTTGCTAGGACAATTCTAGCAGCTGATAAATGACACTGGTATGAGAGTTTGCTCAAACATTGCATCTTAACACGATATACCTCATTCTTCACACATAGATACCAAATCGACATATACACGATTTCGACATAAAGCACCTGTCTTTGTTTGGTTTGTTTGATTTCTGTGTTGACTCAGACTTAGCTAGTGGTATGAGCATATAACTTAACTCGTGGCTCTGCATAATGTGTCGACTTGGCATATGAATTGGATCGATATGACAATTGTCTTGTGGGCCCAACCAAAATTTTGCAAAAAGCCAAAAAAACCGAAGGCTAGGCTTAGTTTGACATGTGGATGAAATGAATGGACTATAGAGCTTGGCACTTGGATTTGATGACTTGAAATATGGCATAACTCATGGCTTGACTCATAGTATGACTTGGTTTATAGACATGGAGTTGGCATATATTGAATGACCTAGTCGATAAGATAGACTAGGCTTACTTAAGTACATACCCTTTTGTTTTTGGTAAAATAAAATCATATTTTTTATTTTAAAATTCTAAAAAGGCATAAAAGTAGGGTTTAGGAAATGTAACATTTTTTGTGTTTTTGTAATATTGTTTAAGACAGAGTAACAAGACTCTCAAGTAAACATGATCAATGGGAACTTGTTCAAGAAAATGGAGATAAAACACTGGCCATAAGACTAAAGAAAATGACATGTTAAGCACGAACAAATGAAATTCCTCAAAATTTACAAAATCATTTGAGGAGATAACATGTTCTGCATTTTTTGTGTTGTGAAAGATGTTCCTAAAGGTGATTTGGGATGGTTTGTCCCCTTGATGACAAAATATAGTCTATAGAGTGATCACAGTGTTAAAGCTACGACAAAGTGTATATCCATGAGATGCACCTGCATATAATGGGATATCCTTGATAGGTGGCAATTGGCTAAGGTCTCTGATGAGAATAATTGAATAGTTGCCAAAAGGGGTGTTTTTATGTAAATGAGATGCTTCTCAAAGACGCTCATCAATGTGGATGAAAAGTGTTGGGATAATGAAGCTCATTTCATCAATGAGAAAGTATCGGATTTGCTGGAGGTCTTCTTGGAGATTGGAAAGCAAGTTTCTGTCTAATGAGAGGAAATGATTTGCAAGAATGCGTAGGGTATAATGGCTTGTAGATGCTTGGATCTCGAAGGCTACGGCACCAATCAGAGCAAGCAATGACAAAGGGTTTGAAGGAATTATGTGGTCGAGGAAAGTTTTTCTTTAATGCATCCAATCAAGTATGATTTTCCAATACATGTAGTGCCTTGTATGATCATTCTTAGGGGAGGGTTGTTGTCTTTGCTTATGGAGTGCATTAAGACAATGGAGAGAGATTTGAGTTGGACGAGGGACAATGTTTTAGAAGAGGGTGTATTTGAATAACATGGTTGTGGAAGTTAGTGGTGTGAGAGACAGTTTTCTATGAATTATATGGATTTTTCTTGCAAGTTGAAGGGGATATATGTAGTATTCCAATTATGGTTGTTGTCAAAGTCATGATGCCCTAGCATGTCAAGGTCACTTATTTGGATGTTGTTGGTAGGGTGGAGTTGGGATCATAGAATTTCCCATTCATCCAAATCCATGGGGGGATTTGCATTTCATCTCCAAAAAAAATAATTTGTGCAATAGGAAGAGGTGTAGGGGGTTTGTGGTTGACATGCCAAGGAGTGTATGGGTTCTTTATTTGTACCCAATTTATTGTAAGTTTTTCATTGGATGTGCCTATGTCCAATGGAATATTATGAAAAGGTTTATATAGCATGAGTTCACTCCTACATAAATCTATGTAGGAGGGTGGTATTGTAGAGTAGTGCGGTAGAACACATACAATTGCCTTTAGCTCTCTTAATTTCCATTTTTCATTTTTCCAGTGAGCATCATATGACCAACATTTTGCAACATCTATAAGAGGTGTGGATTGTAGCAGGGATGGACACAAAAGGTAAGCATCCATGAAGTTTGATGTTGGGAAGGATGTGTTGTTTTCTAGCGAGATACGCCTATAAATTTTTCTATTGATATTCAAGGAAAAGAAAGGGTGGATACTAATTGTGAGCGACAACTTTTGCAACATATGGCATATTTCTTGTGTTCCTATGTCATGATCTACAAGTGTTTATGTAAGGAAATTTCAGATTGCGATAATGGAAGTATCAAGAACAGGTGCAACAAGGGAAATTCTACGAAGCATATGGTGGAAGATTTCAAACTTTGTTTCTGCTTTGGATGCATACTTGGCAATGTACATTTGAAAAACATGAAGGGAGAGGACTTGTTAGCAATCAACATTGCCACGACAGATTGAAAGGATTGAAGCATTGTGACTATTTAGTTAGTTGTCATTCCAAGTAGGGTCGTAGGTTTTATTGCCATGTTCGTCAATGAAAAGGCTAGACATGGCATGGAACTATTGTGGTGGATTATAATGACATGCATGGATAGTTCCTTTGTGCAATTTGTGTGGTATTGAATGTAGTTGACTTGATTTTCATAGTCACGACTTGGGTCGGTTTTGAACATGTCTTATGTGCCTAACAAGCAAGGATCATTTTGAATAGAGCACAGAACAAATGCGTTCATGTGGTGAGCATACCGTGGATTCCAAGTTGAAATATATTGATTGAAGAAATCCTTAGCTTTTGCAATCTTAATTGCATTATCCCAGCCAAGCGTATCCGCATTAGGTTTATTATCCAACCATAGGAAACGCCAAATATGTGTAGATCCTCTGTGATGCCATTCATACATATTAATGCAAGGCAAGAATTGTTAGAAAATGTTGGTTTACAAAAAAATTACTATATAAATGATGTTGGTACAAGGGTTAGAGAATAAACATGTACCAATAGTCTTTTGCATGGTGATGTTTCTCCAATAACTCATCATGAAAGGCTATGAACTTGTGATGCATGAATAAAGATGCTAGATATGGATTGAAGACAATATTTTTATTACACCAGTGTCGTTGCTTGCTCACATCAATGAGCAGGCTACTAGGCATGATTGCAAGCAGGTCAAGCCATTTGGTGTTGGTTGCACTCAATGTAAATAAAAATGTTCGACAACCAAGTTGTGAAATCATACATGTTAGTTCATTCCTGGACTTGGGCCAAAAATATCTTGTTCCACGAAGAGATGCCCCAAAGTGCATTAGTTGTTTTGCAAGCTTGTCACCAGGGGTGTGTTCCAAAGGGATGTTAAGATCGACAATTGTTATGGGGAAGTTGTCTTCAATGTTTTTCTTGACAAATACAAAATCAATCGCTTGACTGTGGTGGCACATTATGATATTATAAAAGTAGTAGTGGAATCTTGGGTGCGTGCCAAATCTGTTGTCGTGATACCTTAATAGGTGCAATTCATAGTCCTGCATTTGAATTGTTTTAAATCATGGTTGCACGAACATGGAAATGCCATTGGGGAACAATGCGGGGAAGGCCATAGTAAATAATCCATGTGTGTTGTATCATTGGTTGGTGACAACCCAATAGGTTCCCATGGAATTGACTTTGTTGTTTGGAAATTTGGCAAGTGCAATTATCTTTTTGTTTCTTGGAGCTTTATACATGCATTATGAATAGTGGCTACAAAAGATGACATTTGATGGTAATTTGTGTCTACGGACATAGTTTGGGTGACTTATGTATTTATAGAGTTGTGAGGGGCATCTGTAATAGGAGAGTTGGAATGGTGAAGCAAAGGGGAAACATCAGTGGGGGAGGTTGACGAAGCCATGAGTGTGAAGGTGGACATTCTTATAATATAGGTCATTTTCTAACTCGTACTCCAAAGAAACTATAACATGGGATCTACTAACAATGCAATCATAAGAGTGGTGGTCAAAGCTATCACGTGAGACGATCAAAATGTCCAAGTCTTGCACACACCAAGGTAAGCAATTGATGATTGAAGAAATGTCATGAATAAATCTTATAGTATGGCCATTGTATTTGTATTGTCCATTGCGTGCATGAGTGACCTACAATATGGGGTTAACATGTGCTATGAGCATTTTTTCAACTTATGTAAGGACTGCTATGACACAGGGTTGTTCACCGAGATCCATGTCGTTCCAAAGCGAATTACGGTGGCCATTTTTTCCAAAATGCATATGCAACAAATATGATTTATGTTAAAGAAACAAAAGTGAAGTCCGTGATATGATTCTTTACAAATTGTGCATACGTGGATGCATGGGAGTATATCTAGCCGTGCACAAAATTGGTGGTGTGCTTGGGATATGTTATTATTGTTGAAACAATGAACCATTGAGGGTGGTTGAGGGATGTTACTTTGGATGTTTGTGTGAGTGGTCGTTTGTAAAGTGGGATTGTAGTTTGATGATGAAAGATTGTTGATAAAAACATGTGAAGTGCTAGCTTCACTTGGGGCAGAGGGCAACAATATTTCTTGGTTTTGTTTTGGACAAACATGGTTTGTAGAAGTAGATGTGCATGCTTGGGCAGTTGGACTGACATGTTGAGATTCTCTCATTTTCTTATTGATGGCATATTTATTTCGCTGATATATATAACATTTGTGCACATTTATGTGTTCTTTGTTTGTTGCATAGTAATTGTGGGAATGCTCTTTTTCCCACAATTACAAAAATGGAGGGAATAAAAAAAGTTATAGCCTCTATGCTTGTTAGAACTTGCTAATTTCGTAAAGTAATAGCTTGTTCCCAACTTTCAAATCTAAATGTTTTGGTGTCACAATGATGACCTTCATAGAAAGTGTGAATAGGTGTTGCTTGTATTCAACTTTGGAGACTATTTCTTTGATGGAGTCACACTTGGATGAAAGTAAATGCAAGTCTCTCACATTGATTCCTATTAGCTTGGTTGCCGCATACTCAAAGAAGAGAGTAGAATCTAGTCATCCAATGTGGTCATGGAAGTTAAATTCAAGCAAATACCTGTATTCTTAGTCAAGCAAATAATAATTGTATTTGGGACAATGAAAACTATTTTTATTTTTTTGGACGAATTTCTTCATGCATTTCCTATCAACAATGATCAAAGGGTAGCCAAGGTTGTAGAAGTTGCCCATCGAAATTTTTGTTATGGTGGCGTTAAGTAAAATCCATTCATCTTGTTTTAGAGGGGTTTGTGCTAGCAACCTCAACAATTGTTTTTTTTTGTTTACCTTCTTAGGAATAGCTAGTAAAGGATGGGGAACAAGCATGCAATCCCTCTTTCTCGAACCATTGTGTTAGCCTAAGTGTTTCTTCAATATATAGGTTAATTAGAATGATGGATTTGGATATAGTCCCAATAGTCTTTCCATTGAAATTAGCTACATGTCCCCCCTTGTAAACTCCCCACTATAATACCGAGTTTAATTAATGCTTAATGTAGATATGGTATGTGGCTATGACCAAGCGATGTAATATGGAATTGTATTTCTGAACGTTAATAGTAAAATGTGATGTCAGTTGCTAAGGGGACATGGACAAAGACGGGGGTTGAATTAATCCATAAGAGGGGGGAGTGTCTAAGAGAATGCCTACGAGGGGTATTGTTGATGCTTGAATCCGTCATGACCGAAACGACAACCTCACGAGGATATGAATCCTCCTCTGTTTTTATAGAGGTGGTACTCCTCTTTGGCTTATGGTATTCTTTAATAACTTTTAAGTCTAGAAATAATGTAGGACCTTAAGATGGTTTGATCTTTATGCTCAAAGAAAGATAAAAATGATAAAAGTTAAAAAGATTTATTTAAGAGAATTTTTGAGAAAGGACCAAGAACCTCACA